>VBRH01001531.1:2591-19937 GCA_014578085.1 Cardamine resedifolia
AAAAAACGGGTGCGGTTGTTTCAATACTTTTGGTCTAACCCCATTAAAATCCCGTTGGTTCTTGATGACATGGTTATCCATGTAATCGACTAGGATTTCACGTAATCTCGGTTTACTTGGGAGATTAGATGCATCCACAAAACGACGTCGTTTTGGCCAAAGATGAGAATTAAAAGAGGCATAAAATGACGTCATTTTGTCACTTCTACACTTCTTCTTCTTCGTCTCGTGATTCGACAAACAGAATGGGGGGAAAATTTTGGGCTTTGCAAATCTACTCGGTTCCGGTCCTCATAGACAAAATTGCAGCTATTGAAACTTATCTTGAAGCTGCATCTTAAAGTTTACGAAGGATATGAGGTAAATCTTTACCTCTTTATGAAACCCTAATTTCAAATTTATTGAATTTTAATGTAATTATTGACGATAATCGTTAATTAGAAACAATAATTTTCTGTTACTGAATTAGTGACAACATATTGCTTATGCATGTCAATTTGTTTTAAAAAAATTGTTTTCCACTTGTTTCAGCTCCGAAGACGAAGGCGGAAACGACAATGGCAACGATGGTGGCAACAGTATAGTTCCTTACATTTTCCATGTAAACTACAACGAAAATTTTGAGATTTCGGTTGAAAATGTTACAAGATATGTTGGAGGGGAGATGCATGTGTTTCAAAGCGATCCACAATATTTGTTTCCTAACTTGATCGAGTCGTTGAGCATATCATTATATGGCCAACATATATGGTATAAACTTCCATACGAGGACATGAGTGAGCTTAAGCTGATATGCAATGGTGACGGAAATTTCCAGATGATGTGTTCAGCTGTATTATGGACAAAAACTGCTGAGATATTCATGGAAAAAGAGAATTTTGATGTTAGCAATAGAGCTGACGGAGGCAATGCTGAGGGTGAGACCATAGACGATGGAGGTAATGTGGATGATGAGAACAGAGCCGAAAAAGGAGGAAATGCTGATGATGAGAACATAGCCGATGATGGTGAAATGCTAGAGGAAGAAGCTCGAGTGGAGGCAAATTTAGCTGGATTTGTTGATGAAGAGGAGCATGACAACTCCGAGAGTACTCCGAAAAATTCAGATTGTGAGGATGATGGTAAAAAGCGCTATGATAGATGCAAAAAAGGAAGTGGGGATATTAAATTGGCACAGGTCTTTGACAACATAGGCGAGTTCAAAAAAGATGTGGTTGATTATGTTCTTAAGGGAGGGTTTAATGTGAGGTTCACTAGATGGGGAACCAAGAAATCTGAAGTTAAGTGTTCACATGCTAAGGATGGTTGCAAATTTAGGATCTATTGCTCTTATGAAATGTCAATAGATATGTTCTTGATTAAAACCTTCAATGATGAGCATATTATTTTGTTTTCTGTATACCAAATAGTTTTCTGTATACCAAAACACATGAATATTTTATCTGTGATAATTTTGTTTGCCAAACAGGACATTTTAATTACCTAAACATTATATTTTGTAAAAAAATACATTGCATGAGTTTATGTATGAAAAAATTCATAATTAACCAAAATCAAAATTAAACCCTAAATTATAAATAGAGCACTCAACTATAATGTCAACATAAAACTAAACCCTAAGTTATAAGTATAGAACTCAAAGATAATATCTTAGCTACGCAAACAAGATCATCTCATGCACAAAACACATTGCTTGTATTTGTTTATGAAAACAAATGGATAAAAGTGAACGTTACTAAAACCAATGCTAAAAGAGAAATTTCGATATATGGAAACACATGGATATTTTGCCTATAAATATTTTGTCTACCCTTATAAAATATATAGTTTAGATTTTAACCAAACTCAAAACTAATCCCTAAATAAATAGAGAACTCAAACATAATGTATTAACTATCAAAAAATAAAACAAACTCTAAATTATAAAAAGAGAACCAAAACTCAAAACTAAACCTTAAATTATAAATAGACAACTCAAACATTGTGTCTTAGTTATACCAATATAAAACTAAATCTTAAATTATAAATATGGAACCCAAACATAATATATTAGCTACCCGAAAATAAAACTAAACCCTAAATATTATAAATAGAGAACCCAAATATTGTATCTTAGCTACAACAACATAAAACTAAGCCATAAATGATAAATATAGAATCCAAAAAGAATGTCTAAGTTACCCAAACATTGATTGCCTCTAGTAGACAAAATACATTGCTTGAATTTGTCAACCAAAAATTTATAGACAAAAATTTTGACATTATTAAAATTAAGGGCAAAAACATCATTTTTCTAGAAGTAGAATGGCAAAATCCGAGATTGCACACTAAAATGTCTATTTTAGAAAGCTATAGCTACAGTAGTGACCATTTTTTAATTAACTCAAAAATTAATAAGAATATCAGTAGTCAATTAAATCTAATTGCTTCATTAAATTAATAAAACTGTCCACGTCATCTTTTTGGTGATAAAAATTGCTCCCACGTGTTTTGTGACTTTGTCTAATAACCTAGCCTGTTTACTAATAAAGTAATAATCCAATATTTTATATACGTAAAACCAAAATTATACAAAACAAAAACAAATTACAATCCTAAATGTAATCAGCAATTAAAAAGCTGATATCAGATCTCCATAACGAAATGATCCTCATTGAGATGAAGTTTCTATGCCTTTTGTGATTACATATACTTAAAATTGGTCCACCTTTAATTTCTTTATAATATATATGAATTCTAAAGGTAAATTAAACATGCCGGCTTAACAGAATATGAAAACAAACTATGGGCCATGTTGTTTAAAAAAAAAAAAAAAACTATGGGCAATTTTTAGATTTAAGAATCTAACTAAATCTTAAGAAAATTATTTTGGACCCTTTTTTAATAGTTTGTCACATATCTTGAATGGAACGACATTTTGATACATCTTACATGTCTAGACACGATTTAGAAGTAAACCGAGGATATTTTTTATTTACAACTATCCTATCAACCATACCCAATCTATATGATGTAATAACGCGGATAACTATATATATTAGTAAAATATATAATTAAGAATGATTATTTAAACCAAAACCCCACGAAACATTTAAAAGATAGTTTTAAGATGAAAATCCTATGCCTAAAAGTAGAAATGTGTAACGTGAACGTTTGTTCTATATATTAATCAAGTAGTTGCAGCCGGCAGCCCCAAAATAATCTCAACATGTGTTGTGTTGTGTCGATCTCATCTTCCCATTAGTGGAAAAAAGTTTATAATTAAGTTTATCGGGTAAGGTTTGAAAAAAAAAAGAAAAAAATAAATAAATTATCGGCTAAGGAAAAATAAATTAATGCTTGATGCAGCCTTCACCTATATTCTTGACTTTTGATTCTAAGTTTTATCACAACTTAAGGGCATTACCATAAATGGAACAATTTGAATCTTATCTTAAGACTCATAAGTTATACGAACTATTTCTTATTAAAGATCCTTAATCACCCCCGAACTTGTGTTCTTTGCAGACGACAGATATCTGATATCTCTCCATCCATTCGAAATAAAATGTTGTTGGATTCATTAAATGTTAATTATCACTAGCCAGCTGTCCTTTCCATTTTGCGTTCTGCAAATTTAATGAATTCGACAAACATTTCAGAGTGTGGTTGTATTTGTTTAGGTTGCGTAAATTACTCTCTCATTAGCATTTTTTATCCAGACTGATTACAGCTAATAAAATACTTAATTAAAAAAAAATTCATATTAGTGATATGAGCCAAAGAATTTGACTGTGATCGAGTAAGTAGAGCAGTCTTTAACGTGAGAAAGAGAGAAAGATTTAACCTAACTACCAAAGTTTCTCTTAGAAAATTAGAAGTGATTGTAACATCTTGATTTTTTTTGTATATGGTGGTGCATTTGTAGAGGCTTAAAAAAATTTATTTAGCTACCTATATGAATAATATGCACTTATCTTTTCCGTCACTTGTCTAGAGAGAACTCCAGAGTTAAACGTGTTTGGACAGGAGTAATAATAGAATGGGTGACCTATCGACAAGTCATTTGTAGGGATAGTAAGAAGTATTTGGAGCCTCTCGGGATAACACACAGACCATCAGACAAGGATGGGACCCATAACCCTAGAGAGGGAGTCCACGGATGGTGGCGATCTGGGGCGTACAGTTTAAGCCAACTCTTATACACAAATATGGATGGTGTTACAGTCTAAGCCAAATCTTATACACAAATATCGATTCAGAGGAGAAAAGAAGGTGGTGGGGCTTCTGCTGGAGATTGAAGATGATGGTGGATGGGAATCCGAAGACGGAAAATAAAGAAAACCGCAAAAACTAAATATCTTCAGAAATATATCACGAGATAGGAGTATAAAAATCGACACGGAATCTTATAAGTTCAATTAGGTTTGAATCCGTTTCTTTATTGATGTGTTTGAAAGTACAAAAATTTAGGGTTTCAAGGCTAAAAGAGGAAACAAGACTAAAAATAGTAGAACTGCTTGTCTTAAGTCTTCTTCTAGCAATTTCGGGGATGTCTTGAATGTGAAGGGACCCTTTTTATTTATAGTGAATGGATGATGGTTGTAGTTGATTTTGGACCTTTTTGATGGGCTTTACTATTCGGTTTGATTCTTCTTCCGAAGTCGGTTGCTAGTTGGTTTAGTCGACTAGACCGGTCGGTTTAATTTACTTGATTCTTGGTGAGCCGCTTTAGATGGGCCTTCATAATGGATTGATCTTGATTTGAGTCGGGTTTAGGGCAGGATGTTAAACCCGATACCAACAGTGGACTATGTGACACTCCCGGCCCTATGTCTCATATCGTTTCTTGTGGACGGTGACTTAGGTAGAGTGAGTTGGGTTTTTGCCGTTCGTTGAGATGTCGACCAATTCTCTCTTCGCTGTTTACCAAGGTAAGTCATGTCATGGTTTCATCTTAGAGATCGCAAAATTTGGCGATCCTTCTTCAGAAGTTTTGCTCGAGGACGCTTTGATTCTAGGGTCTGATGGTTAGTTCATGATTCTTCTATTGGCAAGCTTAGTAACGTACCTGGGTTAAAATTAGCTTACATAGTCACCGATTTTTTGTTTATTGGCTCTTCAAATCCGGTTTGTGTTCATCTCTGTTAAAGCTTTCTGGAGTTGGTTTGGTTATCACTGGTGCTTTCGCTTGTAGGGTTGGTCGGAAGGTTCGGTTCAATGGCTCTTCTAGCCCTTAGATGTTATTTCTTCCTCTTCCTCTGAGCATCTCTCGGCGAGGGATTCATTTGTTTGTAGCGCTTAGATACGGGTTGACATTGGTCGAGGCGTTTCTTCCTCGTCTCTTCCGTCTTCCCCTTTGCCATCAAGTTTATGAGTATCACTTCCTACCTCTCATCTTCACTGCAAGTAGGCGGTTCAAGCTTTTTAGGAGCTGGCTATAATTTATGGCTCTGTGGGGTATTAAAGAGAAGCTTTTGGTGCTTTCATTTCGGGTTCGAGCCTCTTTCCCCCTCTCTAAGTTTGAGGTGGTAGTGCCTTTGTCCAGCTCGTCGAAATCTCTCAGTCTGTCTCAGGAAAGGTTAGTCATGTGTCTGTCAAGTTACTAGCGGTTGATTTAGCCTTCTCGTTGTTTGTGGTGTGACGCAATCCTCCGAAATAAACTTTTGTATAGATCTCTATTAGATTTCTGTCACTTGGTTCCCTTATAGGTTAGCATTCTATCTTGGTTACGGGTGTGGTCTCGGGAGTTCTAGTGGAGTGCGAGAATAGCGAGGATTATGGTGAATGGTCTCGGGTTTGATTAGTAGATTCTTTTTGGCTCGATGATCTTTGATCTCTTTCGTGTTTTATTTCTCCGCCTTGCAAATTTAGAGCCGGTGCACATCATTGGAGTTGTTGTTACTTTACTCTTAGTTTAGGTGGTGTTTCTAACGGGTTGTGTGCTTGGATCAAGTCCAATCTATCCTTTCCTCTCTTTTTATCTTTGTTTTTTTCAACACATGTTGTAGTTTTTTCATTTTTGTAACACTTCAATCTGCAATTCAATAGCAAACCCGTTCTATAAAAAATTGATGACATTTATTTTCACTCCTATCTTTATGAAATAATGCAGCATGGACGGTCTCGAGTCTATATTAATATCAACCATCACCAATATAAAACTATGAAATTGTTTTTATAACGCACGTGAACGCACGTCATCATATAAATATAATATAAATAAAACAATGGCGCCATCCAGACTAGAGGACCGTTCAAACTAATTCCATTAATAGCAACTGGAGGTATAAAAATTTGGCTGCGAATTACTAAAGATCTTTTTTTTTTTTTTTTTTTTTGAGAAAAGGCAATTACTAAAGAGCTTATGAGATATTGATACAAATAATATTCAGCATGTGGAAGGCTCTTTGTAAATTTATATTTCAAGAAAGGCTACAACGTCTCTGTGAGTTATTCTTATATGCCACAAATTTTGCATCAATTTCAATGCCACGATATTCATTATCAAAAGATGAAAGATACCACGAGAATTTGAGAAGTCCACAGTAACTTGAAAAAAAAAAGACAGTAATAACTAGGCCTTTGCAAAAAATTGTATTCGAAACCCGACTCGTATTGAAAAAACCGATTTTAATCGAGTTTGGATCTGCATAATATCCCGATGAGTATCCAAAGAAATCCGACAAACCTAAGCATCTACTACCCTTTTTCAGTTATTGTTACTGGTTCTATTTCCCATTTTTGATTGTTTTCAGATATATTAAGTTTTTCCGGATTATTAGCGTTTTTGCGGATTATCGATAAGATATAAATAAATTGTATTTTCGGATAATCATGAATTTTTGGTCAAAAATTGACATGATCCATATAAAAAAAAATCGAATATGATTGGGTTTCAAATACATAATCTGGACTGACCTGAACCAGAAGGATCCAACCCAAACTTGACCCGAAAATTATAAAATCCGATAAGAGTTATATCACTTACCTCAAAAATTCTAAAATCTAAAAAATCTGAACGGAACCCGAACAAATAACCGAACGTACAAACTTAAGTTAATAGCAATACTGTAGAGTCTTGATGTGTATTTTTTTCCAGTATTTCATCAAATTGTCGATATATATTATGAACATAATGATTTTCGCATCCAGAAATTTGTAAATTTCATATTTTTCTCCTGGTCCATGCATAAAAAATAAATAAATTAGAATAGACCGTATTCTAAAAAAAAAATTTCAATAAACCATCATCAGTCATCCATTTGATGGATCAAAATACTAAAAACCTTTATTTTACATTAGTCACATGTTCGTATTACATTTTCCACTCAATAATGAAATCATTAGCTTTTTGTGTGAGGTTATTAATAAAAAATTGGTTTATATGTTCAACTTCTCCATAATGTTCTCATGTTACTTACATGTTTTGTAAAATCTTCCCTTTTAGTTGACTTTGTATAACCATATTCCCTAAGAACGCGTTAATTCCACGTGTACGTGGAGGGAAGTCAAAGAGAACTTGGCCCACGTTAATTTTATGTGTCATTATCTAGCTGGCATATTCCTAAAAATAGAAAAATTATCCTAAGAAGAATTATTCAAATTTTTACATATTTATATGGTACATTTTATTGAAATTTTTATTTTTATTAAATTAATTTTAAATATTTGTATTTTAAAATTTAAACCATGCATAATCACATAATGAATCTCTATCTTTAATGAAACTTTTAAATATGATACAGAAAATAAAAAATCTATAAATCTTTCGTTGAGAATTATACCAAATATGTTCATATCCTTGAACGGAAGATGCAACTACCCCCATAGACTAGCAGTTTGGTCTAGTATGGGATTTATGATTTATCGCATGCCAAACATAATTTATCTGGAGATTTTTAAATTTAAATATGTGTTTAATTCAAAAACTTATAAATTTATAGTCATTTTTCTATTGTATATATGACCGTTGATTACATGAAGATTAAATAAATTAATTTTAAAATTGAAGAGTTTGAAATAAACGCATCTCTATTTTTTCGATATTGACGGCGAAGGTCCAAGGATAAACACAATTTGCTTCTAATATGGCAGCAGGATTATAATACCAGATCTTGATGTTTGTATTAGCGGCTAAGGCGTCTTTAGCATATCTGAATAATGTTGACCCCATTAAGAATTTAGTTTTTTTTTTTTGTTAATTATTATAGTTATTAATATTTTTATACATTTGATTTTATATTAGAAATTTTAATTTCATATTTAATTTCATTTTTATATTAAAATTTATATAGATTTCATGGCCAATACTACTTTAAGTTGTCCTTATTTATGGTCAGTAGTTACAAATAACAATTCAAATGAATGTTTCTCGTGCACTAAAAAGGTATTGTGAAAATTAAAGGTGTTAAAATGGGTCAATATGTAACATAAGTGGGTTGATCCGATCTATCTATTATTTTAGTAGGTTTTTTCTTGAACTTTTAAACACATATAAAGATAAATATAAATAAATGGATAATAATGAGTCAACCCTAATGGGTTTGTGGGTTTAGTGGATTAACCCATTTGAGTTATAGTTTATCCATGAATTAACCATTAAAACATAAAAATTAATAAATTTATAATAAATATGTAAAATATTTATATTCATTATTTTGTTAATAGTAGCTATAACTATTATTATCATATATAAGTTGCTAATTTTTTATTTTCTTTTTCAAATCATTTGTAGACAATGAAGCGGAAAATGAAATCAAAGAGTCATATACATAAAAAAAATATTTAAGTGTTTTTTAAACTAGTTTTATGGTTTTATTTATTTATGGTTTTATAGTTTTATGGATTTATGGTTTTGGAATTTTATGATGTTTTTATCTATATTAATAACTATATATTTTATTTAATTTGTTACTTGGAAATTCTTGTTAGTTTTATAATTATATGGTATGTTTTGAATTTTTATTATATTTAATTTATATACGGATAACCAGTGAGTTGTAACGATTATGAGTTTGTGTATATAAAATTTCGTTCATGAAATAAATGAGTTGAGTCGGGTAATCCATATAAATTTTGAACCCATATAAGTTTGGGTTGGGTTGAGTCGGATTATCCATTTTGACATCTCTCGTGAAAATCGATATGTGTTAAACTGCGAATGAAAAAAGTTCGAGATTTTGAGATTTAAAATTTTTTACAGCAAAAAGTAGGAATATTGTAGATAGTTAAATTAAAATATTACTACTTTTTCTAATATTGTAGATAGAAGAAAAATGTAAATAAATTATCCTGATATTAAAGCAACGTAGAAATACAATCATGAACCACCTATCGTCAATCGATCAACAATTTAAGAGGATCTCATTTATTAACAATTTCAGATGAATGTATTAAACCATCTTTTACAGCCCATGTTTAATGATAAATTGTTCTCTCTCTTTTGTCTTTTTTGGCAATGTTAAATTATAAATTCTTAAAAGTCATTTTCGTATCACATATATAGTTTGTCTTTTGTCAATCCTATTAATTTGAACGCTGTCTTTTGTCTACCCAATGAATGGTATTTCTTCGTTTATTTTAAACCAAATTGGAAAAAAAAAGAATCTTTAATATATAAATAGTGAAAACATAAATGAAGTTAAAAAAATTTCGAATTAATTTTTTAATTTAAATATAAACCTTTAAATTTTAAGATTTGTGTTTATTTAAAGATGAAGTCAACCACGGTTAATATATGTACAGTGGTGTTGATGATTTTGAAAAAAAATATAACATTTAATGCTGTATAACAAAGTTGTAATTTCTATAATTCAACACCAATTTTTTAAAATATTAATTTAGGTAAACCATAATTAATTAAATGACCCCACAAGGCCACAACGACATACTTTTTTCTCTATAAATACCCCAACCGACGAGAATCGGCACACACATTCATAAACACAACACAGATACCAAAAAAATCTCAGTGAGAAAATTAAGAAATTAGTGAATCAATCCTTCAGCCAAAGATGATCGGCGAACTTGCGAATCTATTCACCGGCGGCAGAAATGCAAAGGTGAAAGGAACGGTGGTTCTGATGAAGAAGAATGTTCTCGATTTCAATGATTTCAACGCTTCGTTTCTCGATCGTCTCCATGAATTTCTCGGAGATAAAGTCACTCTTCGTCTCATAAGCTCTGATATTACTGATTCTGGTAAAAATCTCAGCTCCTATTTTTCACTTTCGATTTGAATCTTAATTTGTCTTCTTCATTTTCTTTTTGAATTTTGATTGCTGAGATTTTTTTTTTAATTAGTTTTTCGATTTCTCAAGCTTTCTCCCATTTTTTTTTTATTTACTTGTGTCAATAAAATAATCCTCCTACTGCCCAAATAAAATAAAATAATCCTCCAACTATCATTTTTTACGTTCGCGTTTACCAATATATTTGTTTTTTTTTGTTTGTTTTAAAACCATTATATTTGTTATTTTCAACTATAATATATTTTCTTTTTGTCCTTTTTATCACCACATATGAATATGATATTTCTATCTCATGATTTCTTAACATTTATTGTGAATGGAAGAACCCTTCTCTGTTTTTTTTTTTGTTTTGTCATTTTTTTTTGTCATTTTGTTTTTGTTGTTTTACTTTTGTAGGAGAAACAATGAGACCAAATAAAAAATAAAACCGTGAGACCATGTCTTGGTTATATTCTAATTTATGTGCTTAACCGGTGTTACTAAGAAAATGATTTTTCTTTAATTGTTTTGTTTGATGTGAAAACTTCTTCGACAAGAAAGCTGGGAATAATTTTGGCTTTTATTTTTCCACCCAAAATGCCAAAAACATTTATTCTCTATGTAAAGACGATAAATCAAATGCTCCTTTTGTCTTACCTTTCTCTTTAATCATTTCTAATTAAATAAATAAAATTTTCATTTTCCCCTCATATATTTTTGGGTTATTAATTTTATACGGTCAACAATATATTTTTAATATGTATATAACCATCAAAAATATTAGTTTGGAATTTTGGCTTCGTTCTTCCGTGTCTCTCCGATGCTAATTCTTTCAATTTGTTTTAAATGATTTACTGTATGGTTTGCCTTTTGTTTTGTATAAATATTTAAATTCAATGGAAAATCTAGAAACACAAATAGAAGAAAAAAGAATATTATTTTTGTTTAACGAAAACTTTTAACAAAAAAAAAAGTTTAATTTTCTGAGATGATGGTGATTAAAATATTTACTGAGATATATTCCAAAAGAATAAAAACTAATGTCTTAACAACTTTAAAATGCTCTGTTTTCTAGTGGATACTTGTCCCCTAAAGAGAATCTTTTTCCAGGAATATTTAATGTTTTTTATATAGAAATGGAATTTATCTGATTTTTAATGTTTATCTGATTATATTGCTAAAATTTTCGAATTCGTTTAGGATCTTAACACAAAAAGTAGCTTCTACAATAGTTTCGGAAATAAAACGATTTGTTATACACAACGACCATTGAAATATAAATAAAAAAATGTTGAATTTTTATCTTCTGCCTCCAAAATGGACAAAGTTTTTTACAATAATAGAAATATACATATTTTATTTCATCCACAAAACATTAAATGTATTTTGAAATTTGTATCTTTAGATGTATCCATGAATCATGTAATATGTATATGGCCCAAATTTTCTTTTTCCATAATACTAAATTAGAAAGTTTTTCTCCTTTCCTTTTATAGTCATTGCAACTTACTAATTATGTATGATTTTTTTTTTCAGCAAACGGTTCTAAAGGCAAACTAGGCAAGGCTGCTCACTTAGAGGATTGGATCACAACAATCACATCTTTAACCGCAGGCGAATCAGCCTTCAAGGTCACATTCGATTACGACGCCGATTTTGGTTACCCTGGAGCATTCTTGATTAAAAACAACCATTTCAGCGAGTTTTATCTCAAAAGTCTCACTCTTGAAGACGTCCCTGGCCATGGCAGAGTCCATTACCTTTGCAATTCTTGGGTTTACCCTTCTAAACGTTATACTAAAGACCGCCTTTTTTTCTCCAACAAGGTAACTAAACACTAAAGATCTCGAAAAATGTTGTCTTGATGTGTTTGAATCAATCTATGTGTACTTCTATTTCAGACTTATCTTCCACATGAAACTCCAGAACCGTTGCTTAAGTACAGAGAAGAAGAGCTTGTGAGCTTAAGAGGAACGGGTGAAGGAGAGCTTAAAGAATGGGACAGAGTATATGACTATGCTTACTACAATGATTTGGGTGTTCCACCAAATAATACGCGACCTGTACTTGGAGGGACATCAGAGTATCCTTATCCAAGAAGAGGAAGAACCGGGCGAAAACCGACTAAAGAAGATCCAAAAACCGAGAGCAGGTTACCGATAACATCGAGCCTAGCTATATATGTTCCGCGAGATGAGAGATTTGGACACTTGAAGATGTCTGATTTTCTTGGTTATGCATTAAAAGCGATTGCTCAGTTTGTCCAGCCTGCGCTTCAAACTGTGTTTGATGATACTCCTCTGGAGTTTGATTCTTTTGAAGATGTTCTTAAGATCTATGAAGAAGGAATTGATTTACCTAACCAGACTTTGTTTGAGAGTATTGTTCAGAATATACCACTTGAGATGTTAAAAGAGATATTCAGAACAGATGGTCAGAAATTTCTTAAGTATCCAGTGCCTCAAGTCATCAAAGGTATAGTTAAAACTTATTCCTTTGACGAAAAGACGTTTTGGATTGAAGTAATCTTGATTTTCTTGTTTTCTAGAGGACAAAACTGCTTGGAGGACTGATGAGGAGTTTGGTAGAGAAATGCTTGCTGGACTAAACCCTGTTGCTATTCAACTTCTTCAGGTGTGAATTGATGAAATCTCTCGATAACGAATAGTGATTCTTTCGGTTTTTCTGCTTTCTTACAGTTTTTTTCGGTATGTTAACTTGCAGGAGTTTCCTCCAAAGAGCAAGCTTGACAGTGAATCATACGGTAACCAGAACAGTACAATCACCAAAAGTCACATAGAACAAAGCTTAGATGGGCTCACTGTTGAAGAGGTAACAACTACTTTCAAATTATGCCGCAATCTGATACCGAGTCAACTTGAAAACTAATTGTCTTTTGCTATTTCAGGCTCTGGAGAAGGAAAGGTTGTTTATATTAGACCATCATGACACACTGATGCCATATTTGAGACGTATAAACACTACCTCGACCAAGACTTATGCAACAAGGACACTTCTGTTTCTAAAAGATGATGGGACCTTGAAGCCATTGGTGATAGAGCTGAGCTTGCCTCATCCTAATGGAGATAAGTTTGGAGCAGTGAGTGAAGTATATACACCTGGTGAAGGGGTTTACGACTCGCTATGGCAGTTGGCAAAGGCTTATGTAGGCGTAAATGACTCTGGAAATCATCAGCTTATTAGCCATTGGTAATGGATACATAATATGTTAAGCTGGGGAAAAAACTGATCTATCTACATGATTTGACGTTAAAGTGTTTGGTTTTTGTTTTGCAGGTTACAAACACACGCATCGATTGAACCGTTCGTGATTGCTACAAACAGACAGCTGAGTGTTCTTCACCCGGTCTTTAAGCTCCTTGAACCTCACTTCCGTGATACGATGAACATCAATGCGCTTGCTAGGCAAATCTTGATCAATGGTGGTGGTATCTTTGAGATTACTGTGTTCCCTTCTAAGTATGCCATGGAGATGTCATCTTTCGTCTACAAGAACCATTGGACCTTCCCTGACCAAGCCTTACCAGCAGAACTCAAAAAGCGGTAACATTTTATACTCAAATCTTTTCTTTTGTTAGCCACTAGCCAGTTTCATTCTGATCAAAGAAACTGTTGTTTTTCGCCTTTTTTTATTGCAGAGGAATGGCTGTTGAGGACCCCGAAGCACCACACGGATTACGTTTGAGGATTCAAGACTATCCTTACGCAGTAGATGGGCTTGAGATTTGGTATGCTATTGAATCATGGGTCAAAGACTACATTTCCTTGTATTACATGACAGACGAAGATGTCAAAACCGATACCGAGCTCCAAGCCTGGTGGAAGGAAGTGCGCGAGGAAGGTCACGGAGACAAAAAGTCAGAACCATGGTGGTCTAAAATGCAAACTCGTGAAGAACTCATTGAGTCTTGCACTATAATAATCTGGATAGCTTCAGCTCTTCACGCAGCGGTTAACTTCGGACAGTATCCAATGGCAGGGTACTTACCAAACCGGCCAACCATAAGCCGTAAGTTCATGCCAAAGGAAAACACTCCAGAGTTTGAAGAACTTGAGAAGAATCCAGAAAAAGTGTTCTTGAAGACAATCACTGCTCAGCTTCAAACACTTCTTGGGGTATCTTTGATTGAGATTTTGTCTACTCATTCGAGCGATGAGGTTTATTTGGGACAGAGAGATTCTAAAGAATGGGCAGCTGAGAAAGAAGCGTTGGATGCGTTTAAGAAGTTTGGTGAGAATGTAAAAGAGATAGAGAAGAAGATTGATGAGAGGAATGAAGATGAGAGTTTGAAGAACAGAACCGGTCCGGTTAAGATGGCTTATACTTCTTTGTTTCCGACCAGTGAAGGTGGTGTTACCGGTAGGGGAATTCCAAATAGTGTCTCTATCTGAAACATGTTTCATAATTGGTGTTTGCTTTTTTTCTTTGCTTTATTGTGGCTGTGTTACAGTCTTGATTCTTGTTATTAGCTATACCGTTACTGTCGCCGGTTCACTGGATCGGTTTATTAGTCGGTATGGCCTATAAACATCATAATAAAGCAGTCTATACTATTAAATATTCATCTCTTTATCTAAACCCATTTGACCAAATCTTGAGTCTTCGAAATAATCAAGATTTGGTCTATATATGAATGCGTAGTCAAAATTAATTAATCTTCTAATTCATATGATGCTGATACGTTTTAAAGAAATGTAATCTTATTTAGTTAATTAAAATTTCCATATATTTTTCTACGCTAAAAGTTGAAAGTGAGACTCAATTGAATAGGAATCAATTACTATGACTAGGAATTTACATATAGTATTAGACTATTAGGAATATGACTAATTTTTCTTAATATTAAAACCAAAAAAAAAGAAAAGAAAGAAGAATATGACTAATTTTAACCACATACAGATTGTTGTGAACCCAAAAAAACAAGACTCTATTATAAAAACTTATTGTGATCCCAAAAACAATACAGAAGACAATGAAACACAAACACTTTCTAAGACTGTACTTATAAAACCGACCACACCGGTAATGAAACTACACTTCTGAGACTAGACCAAGACTTTCACTGACTACTTTTCACCATTCCCAAGCTTCAAGCTTCCAATTCCATTCCTTCAACTGAAATTGAATCCCATAGAAGGGACAAGAACTTGGTTCCCTCCTAGAGGTTTTTGTGTCTCTTAATCTTCATCATCAAGCCAATATGTCTCCAGAAGTTTTACAGCCATCTCATAGATCTCATTGTTGTCATTATTCTGAAGCTCCTCAATCTTTTCTAACCCTTCTGCATCATCAATCAGCTGAGCATAATAGTTCTTCTCTGCCTCTCCCATCTTCAAAATGTTTTCCAATCCCTCAAGGCAGATAGTTATGATTTTTGGCTCTCGACATACTAAGAGATCACATAAGGGCTTTATTACATCCTTGCTCCACAAGGTATTTGATTTGATCATGAGAACCACATGAAGTTGCATTTGAAATTGCCCATGCAGCTTCTTTCTTAATATCAAATTCATCATTCTGAAGCAGATTGACTAAAGGGGCAATCAAATTAGCGTCAAGCACCATCTGGATCTGTTCTCTAGTCCCTGCAGTGATGTTTGAAATAGTGCAACAAGCTTCCTTCTTAATAATTTTCTTATATTTTTGAGTTAGAATATTGGCAAGACAAGGCAGAGCACCATAATTGATCACACACTGTGTTTGTAAGTCATCTCCAGTTATTATATTTCCAACGCAGCGAAGTGCAGGAATTAGCACAGATGGAGAAGGATGGAGAAGAAGTTGAACAAGTCTTGGTACAACACCAGCCTCGATGATAGTTTTGATTTTTTCATTGGTCCCAACAGATAGGTATGAGAGAGCAGAGCCCAACATGCATCTTCCAAGACTTCTTCATCACTAGAATGAATTAGTCTTTCTAGGGCTTGAAGCGGTGCAGGTTTAACTTGGCCACCACGACACAAGTTTGCCAGTGTCCATGTAATCTTTCTAAGCATCGATAATTTGGTGTGCTCATTAAGCTGATTAAGCAGTGGAACCAATACTCCACAATTAAGAACATATTCACGGCATTGTGGTGAATCACCAGCAACGTTACCTAACGCCCATACAGATTGCTCACGGACATCATCGTTAGGTGAAGCAAGAAGATGAACAAAGATTGGAACAGCATTGTTATCTATTAAAACTTTTGTATGATCCGATGTTCCAGATGCAATGTTTGTTAGAGCCCAAGCTGCCTCATACTGAATCTCAGGGTATTCCTCTTTCGTAAGAAACTCAACGAGCCGAGGCACAACACCAGAATCTATCACTTTTTTGATTGGAGGATTCTTGATAGATAAAAGATTCCTGAATTGAGTAGTTGACTTGAGCTGCGAGGTAGGATCATCCGACCAAACTCCTGCGACCATATCGGGCGAAATCTCCAACTTCTTATCGACCAGACTCGAGATATCATGAAGAGCTAATTTATATGACTAATTTATAAATAAAATAATGGAAATACTAATACCTGAGAGAAAAAAGGAAATACTAATATGGAAATCCGTTTCATAATGCCAATTATATGGAAACTCTATTGTATATGTTTTTACCTTCCTTTATTTTCTATAGCCACCTTTTCTATCATTAGTAAGTGAAGCTTCGTCTTCTCTCGGACTCCGTTGCTTTTCAACTGAAGGTTTTGCCGGTATGGGTTTCCTCTTTTCTTTCTCTCTTGGCTTGTGCTTAGTGGCTGTGTTTTTTTTCCTTGGTTGTTGCTGTGTGCTTTGCCCATCAATTGCGTTCGAAGGGAGTTTTTGAGTTGTTCAGTTGGCCATCTTCTTAGATTGGATGCTCTATCGGTATTGTGATCTCCCGTCTTTTTAGACAGTATTTGAAACAACCGCATTTTTTTTTTTTTATAATAATATTCCCATAAATATTATTACACAAAACAACGGTAAGATTTAAACATCCAACCATAAAAAGAAACATTAAACGCGACAACACGGTTTACAGCTCAACACGAGCTATCAGTTCTAATACACGGCGGAAATAACAAACACCCGAGTCCTAATCATCCTCTCTTCGCCGCCTCGATTCCACGATCACGCCTTATCTTTACCTGCA
>VBRH01001532.1:0-17412 GCA_014578085.1 Cardamine resedifolia
GATATTCTACAAGTGTCTGGATTCCACAACACTGCACCTCAATTTAGATTCGTAGGTAGGAAAAATGTGGTTCTAAGCGTCAGCGTGGAAGCAACAACAGAAGAAGACATTTTGAAGGCGTTGAAGCATGCGACACACGTTCTTAAATCTTCAGATTTAATATTGATGGGATTCACAAGCTATGTTGACATCTCCACTCTTCCAGGTCACTACGTTTTTTATTGGGAGCTCAAAGCCGAAAACATAAATGAGATTGTTAAACTTGATAACAAAGTGTTGGTGAAATGTTGCTGTGTAATGGAAGAATCATTTAATGCTCTTTATCGAAAGATTAGAAAAAGAGATGGATCTATTGGAGCCCTAGAGATAAGGGTGGTGCAACAAGGAACATTCGATTCTCTCATGGAGTTTTTCATCTCCCAAGGTGCTTCTTCATCTCAATACAAGACACCTATTTGCATCAAATCTTCTGAAGCCTTGGCGGTTCTTGAAAAGAGTGTTCTTGCTCGTTTTTTTAGTGACAAGGCTCCTCTCTGACCACCAGATATGGTCTATTTGCACCACGATGACCCACAACAACGATAAGATCAGGTTGGGTGACTTGGGTGAAGAATAACGAAGAGTCAAAGTTATTGGGTGAGTTGAGTTTATTTAGTGGAGCAATTTGTGGTTTTAAGTGTTTAAAGTGTGTGATTTGTGTGTTATCTTATTTTTTTTTTGTCGGATGGTTTATAAAGGTTTCCTAAAAACGTTTCCGAAGTTATGTTACCTAAAAAAGTCTTTACTCTTCTCTTATTAAATGTAAGCTCGCAGTTTGATTTGACGGCGAATAAACTTTGTTCAGCAATATAGTAAATTCAGCAATATAGTAAAGAATTTCTGATAAGCTGAATTATACTCTAGAGCTACTCTCCAAATTAAGAGATCGATGCAGTACTTAGGGGTCGAAACCACAATGACTCTAGAACTTCCCGATATATTTTTTAGTTTCAAATTCAGCTAAGCAATGTGATAAATAAAATAAAAAGCAGTGCAAAATAAATATTAAAAATCGATTTTTGATATCAAGCGGAAAAGCGTCAAGTATAGGGAATCTCTCGGAAAATTAAGTAATGAATATTAATCAATTAATTATGATCTAATTACACACCAGTTCTAGAACTCGAATCACGGAGATAAAATAAACAAAATGTCGTTGTGAGAATTAACTATGATTAAAATCTAAGAAACCAAATTTCTTTGTGAATCCTAAATCCTAAACAAGCTTTAAGCGCATGTTCGATTTGTTCACAAATTATCTAATCCAAATTTCTTTGCAACTATCTAATTTGCTCACCATAGGTTCCGTCAGATTATAAATCACACTGTCGTGCCAATTTAACAACCTATGATCTAAGTTCCAGGTGATCAAGCTAGAACTAGCCTTAAGAACAACTTAGGTGAAAAACTATCAAGTTTGAATCCTAACTAATCAATCAATATATCATTCCATGAAAATCCTAATGAGAATTCTCCAAACCTAACAAGAGATCTACTCACTCATGGCAATTGAAACAAGAGACATGAATAAAATAAATATCATATGAATAAGAACAGAGAAATAGATACAGGGATTCGAAATCTTCTCTGAAAGTAGTACAAAGTAAGATCAGCCCCAAAACTCCTAAATCTCCTATGTGTTCGTCGCCAAAAGTAAAGTTCAGATCATCCAGAGCTTAAAAACCCTAATTAAATAGACTAAACACGAGCTGAGTCTCCTTTGTAAATATATGGAACTTCGGGGCCAAAGCTATAAATTTGTGAAATTATTTAATTCTGCGCTCAGGTACAAAATTCGGGTTGCGTCGACCGACGCAAGGTGTTGTCGCGCTCGACGCAAATGCACTTGAAAAACATCAACTTCGTTCCTTCAGCTACAATGCTCCATAATTCCTCCATAATGTCCAAATAATCTCAAAAAGCGTGTAGACCTGTAAAAAACTCTAAAGGGACACTAAAGCCACATAAAAGACTCGATTATATACATATATCATGGCTTAATAACCCGTAAAAAATGATATATCAACTCCCTCAGACTTAGCTTTTGCTTACCCTCAAGCAAACAAAAAACTAAACAAGAGAAAGAAGTTTGAAAACACATAAATTCATTTCGTCATAAGAGCACCACACTCACATTCACCATAGTAAAGCCATTAGAAATTCTTATCTGACAGGATCCAGACCACCATGTACTTCACCGTAGACATTCCTAGCTTTCCTGAGTCAACCCACAATTTCGCAACATATTCCAAAAGCACTTTATCGCCGGGTCTCATCTTTGATCTCAATGCCAAGAACATTCTAGACTAATTCTCATATAATACCATGACAAATCAACCATACAACACTTGGTACTCTTTCTCTCCCCAGAATTGTTATTTTCTTATTCTTTTTTTATATATCAAAGGTGTAGGCGAATAATGGTATCACGGGAAATTTTTCTAAATTCGCTTCCAACTTTCGTGTGATCATCTCTTTCAAAGTAAAATAATGAAGTCACTGGAAATTTTCCTACCCCTTTACTCAAAAGAAAATCATCTCATATTTCTGCTTTCATTCTTTTTTTTTTTTGTTTTTAGAATAAGGGAGAGGAGTACCGTTTCTTTTACATGCACATGTTGTCTTTTGTCAAGTATGAATGAGGAGTCAAGCCCTATGAACATCAATCACATCGATGAGGTAAAAGGAAAAATCAGAATAGCTCAGACTTAGTGGATTTCTGCTGGAAATATGGGTGTCTCAAGTCAACTGGTCAGCCTTTGGATTTTCCATTAGTCTCGGATACCAATCAAGTTCAAATCAGAGGTCACTTAGATTCCTGCAAATGTGGTGGTTTCCTCAAAAAATCATAGTTTAATATATAATAGTTTTGACTCAGTAAAACGACAAACTGACTCTAAGAAAAGAAAAACTAATGTCAGTAACTACCTCCCCCAGACTTAAACAACAGTATCCCCAGTGTTATAAAAGTACATGCTTGGTAAAAAGAAGGAGAGAAACGTGTGAGAATAGAAAAAAAAGAACCATACATGTGTTGACCGACACACAGCTTTGTGTCGAGCGACACTAAGCTTAAATCGACATAGTAGGTTGCAGATCATGTAGCACAAATCTCAACTTGTGTAGAACACTCAATCGTAAATTCAAAACAACAACATAACATAATATCAAGTTCTCAAATTCAACATACATGACAACGAATGTCTCAAAACGAAAAAGAAAAAGAAAAAGAAAAATAAAGTAAGAAAAGAAATAAAAGAAAAGAAAAACTAGAAAATCCTCGAGGTAAGATAACTAGTCTTCCTCGGTCTCCTCATCGCTGTCAGTCATCGGGTCAGAGTCCTCGTCAGCAGCAGAAGTGGGTGCGGGGGTGCTGGGCTCGGGAGTAGGTGAGTCCGATAACTGTGATTCTGAGGCTCTCTTTTGTTGCTTGATGACATCTACATGCAAAAACAAATAAAAATCTAAGCCTTAGAACACAATCGACAAAAATCAAGGTGTAAGGGATTTCAAAAATTGAAAAATTGAGTGCTAAACAACACAAGAAACAATCTAAAACAACAAACCATTGTTACTTTTAGCCCATAATTTCTCAATTTCGGAAATTATGCAAAATTGATTTAAGTTCTTCATGAAAGCAAAAAATTTCAAAATTCCTTTAAATCTCGAAAATAATTCAAACCCAAAGCGTAAACTTCTTCTTACAACTAAAATAGTTGTAATTTAGCCAGGAAATCGAGCTAAAAGAGATGAAGTGTGAAGTTATAACCTTGTTGGTCGAAATCGAAATTGGAAGAAATGAAGAACATAACTTGAAATCGGAGGGTGAGGATGAGAGATATGGAAAGAGGGTGAAAATCTAATGAGATTAGGCTTTGGAATCGCCTAATTCGGCGAAGAAATAAAAATTTTCGTTTTGGGAGGTGGTTGGCAGCGAGAGGTGTGTCGAGCAAGAGAAAGAGGAAGAACAATAAGGGAATGAAAAAGGGATTTATAGACACTTACCTCGGGGCCACGCGTGTCGATCGACACACAGTTTGTGTCGCGACCCACGCAATCTGGGGAATTGCTCAGATCGATCGAGCTACGTGGGATCGATCGATCCAGAAACTTACGCTGATCCTCATGCAATTAGATCGATCGAT
Organism: Cardamine resedifolia; assembly: GCA_014578085.1. NCBI lineage: Eukaryota > Viridiplantae > Streptophyta > Magnoliopsida > Brassicales > Brassicaceae > Cardamine > Cardamine resedifolia. Next base: position 4,185 of record VBRH01001532.1, read on the forward strand.
CTCTGTGTGGATCGATCGATCCAGCTCTTTTTTTTTTTTTGAAACAAAATAAAATAAATTGTGAAACGCTAAAAGAAATATGTACAAACTTACCGGTGGATTGCCTCCCACCCATCGCTTGTTTAACGTCATTAGCTTGACTGCAGCGCGGTTAGGCGGCAGGCGCATCAGTTAGAGACACAATGTGTCCTGATGGAATTTTGGCTTTCGCCCAGTAGTGTTTTACCCTTTGTCCGTTTATTGTAAACTCGTTGTCGTCCGGGCTTGTCAAGACAAAAGCCCCATAAGGTTGCACTTCCTTGATAGTAAATGGACCTGACCAACGAGAACGCAATTTACTAGGAAACAATTGTAAACGAGAGTTGGACAGAAGTACCTGGTCATTCGGCTGGAAGTCCCTGGAGATGATCTTCTTATCATGATACGTCTTTGTTCGCTCTTTGTATAACTTAGAGTTCTCATAGGCGTGGTGTCTGATTTCATTCAGTTCATTTAGTTGGAATAATCGCTTCTATACAGCAGACTTAATGTCGAAATTCATCATTTTGAACGCGGTCATGTAGGCCCATAATGAGTCGTCCAGCTTAGCGGACCAGTCCTTCCTAGTCTTGCCTACGGTCTTCTCTAAGATCTCCTTAATCTGCCTATTTGAAACCTCAACCTGTCTACTTGTCTTAGGATGATATGGAGTAGCAACACGGTTTTAAACACCATGCTTCTTCAACAATTTTGCATAAACCTTGTTGATTAAGTGAGAACCACCGTCACTTATCACAATCCGAGGTACTCCAAATCGAGGAAAAATAATGGTCTTAAACAGCTTAAGAACCACATAGGCGTCATTGGTCGAACTAGCTATGGCTTCCACTTACTTAGACACATAGTCCACAACAACCACAATATACCGATTCCCGTAAGATGAGGGAAAATGTCCCATAAAATCGATACCACAGCAATCAAATACCTCAACCTCTTGGATGAAATTCTGTGGCATCTCGTGCCTCTTGCTAATTTTTTCCTTTCCCTGACAAGCATCTCACCGAGCTATGGATGCGTTAACATCTCGAAACATGGTAAGCCACCAAAAACCCGCTTGGAGAACCTTAGAAACCGTCTTGAAGGTCGCAAAATGTCCAACATACTCTGAACCATGACAATGAAACAACATATCCGGAACCTCAGTCTCAGCAATACATTTTCTGTACATGCCATCATCACAGTGCTTATACAAGTAAGGTTCATCCCAATAGAACCTTTTAATCTCCCTTAAGTACTTTTTCTTGGCATATCCTGTAAAATCCTCTGGCTTATCATCATCAGCAAGATAATTAGCAATATCAGCGTACCATGGTCGATCAGGAAGAGTTACAGCATATAGATCCATGTCGCAGCAATCAAACATCACCTTTGAAAAATCTGGGTTCGTGGGAGTCTTATGTCGACCGACGCAACCATGTGTCACGCTCGACGCAAGTGTCTGAAAACAAAATTTTTGTTGTTTCTCCTCTAAATCCGAAATCTGTCCAAGCTCAACCATGTATACATTCTCCTCAGGTAGGAAATCATTGATGGGGACATCATCTTCAACCTTGATCCTAGATAAATGATCAGCAACTCCGTTTTCTACTCCTTTCTTATCCCGGACTTCGATGTCAAACTCTTTGAGAAGTAAAATCCATCTCAACAACCGAGGCTTTGCGTCCTTCTTCTGCATCAAATACTTTCGAGCCGAGTGATCTGTATGTACTATCACTTTAGAACCAACAAGATACTGTCGAAATTTCTCAAACGCAAATACTACGGCTAATAACTCCTTCTCGGTGGTTGCATAGTTCCTTTGCGCATTGTCTAGTGTCCTACTAGAATAATAAATAGCGTGAAGTTTCTTGTCTTTCTTCTATCCAAGTACAGCTCCAACGGCGAAGTCGCTGGCATCACATTTCACCTCGAAAGGCAAATCCCAGTCCGGTGAACTCACTATCTGGACGATCACTAAGGCGTGCTTAATTTGCTCAAAAGCGGATTGACACTAGGTAGTGAACTCAAATTTTGTGTCCTTACAAAGAAGCGCAGTCAATGGCCTAGCTATCTTGCTGAAATATTTGACGAATCTCCAGTAAAAACCAGCATGTCCCAGGAATCTCCTCACAGCTTTAACCAAATCTGGCGCCTGCAAGTTAATCATTACCTCAATTTTTGCTCTATCAACTTCGATTCCAGCCTGTGAAACTCTGTGCCCAAGAACAATACCATCCCTGACCATAAAATGACATTTCTCCGAATTCAAAACCAAGTGCTTTTCTTCACATCTAGCTAGCACTTTGCACAAGTTGTCTAAACAATCATGATAAGAAGGTCCATAAACTGAAAATTCATCTATGAATACCTCCATATAATCCTCAATTATGTACGTAAATATAGACATCATACATCTCTGGAACGTCGCAGGAGCATTACAAAGTCCAAAAGGCATTATGTGATATGCAAACGTACCATAAGGACATGTAAATATGGTATTCTCTTGATCTTCGGGATGGATTAAAATCTCAAAGAAACTCGAGTATCCATCTAGGAAGTAATAATAGGGATGGTTAGCCAACCTCTTTAGCATCTGGTCAATGAACGACAATGGGAAATGATCTTTCCTTGTCGCAACATTCAACTTCCTGTAGTCAATACACATCATATGTCCAGTCACAGTTCGCGTAGGTATCAACTCGTTCTTCTCATTCTTGACCACTGTGACTCTACCTTTCTTAGGAACCAAATGAACCGGACTAACCCAATCACTACCCAAAATAAGGTAGATGATCCCAGCCTCAAGGAGTTTCAAAATCTCCTTCTTAACAACCTCCTTCAAATTCAGATTCAACCTCCTCTGATGCTCAATCGACGACTTCGTCTTATCCTCGAGATGAATCCTATGCATGCACAGATTTGGAGAGATGCCTGAAATATCATCAAGAGAATAGCCAAGAACTTTGCGATATTTGCGCAGCTTGCTTAGTAATAAGGTGAGCTCTGCGTTGTTCAAGGAAGTATTCACAATAATTGGATAAGTCGAATTAGGTCCAAGAAATGCATACCTCAGCCCCGTAGGATGCTGTTTGAGTTCAATTTTGGGAGCCTTATCCTCACTCCAATCACTCAAAACCGTGGCTTTTTATGAGGAGTCGCCGAGCTCCTCGTGAGCAACTAAATTCTTCACGTGCTCACTAGTATCCAACATCTTGACATACCCAGCAGTAATGTCATCTAGATGCTCTATCTCCTGCGTAGAACCTATCAACGCTCTCTCCAACGGATCTGCAGGATGCATCTCATGAAAAATCTCTTCCGCGAGGTTGCTGAGAGTGTCTACATAATAAGTCTGTCCGTCAATGGTGGGTCTCTTAACCAGGTTATCCATATAGAAATTCATCACCAAATCACCCACGTTCAGAGCTATCTTGCTCTCTCTTACATCAATGAGAACACCAGCTGTAGCTAAGAAATGTCTACCAAGGATGAGAGAATCCTTAGGTTCATCACTATAGCGCAGAACTACAAAATATGTGGGGATCATACACTCGCCGATTCGTACCGGCACATCTTATAGAAGACCTTCTGGAATCCTAACGCTCTTGTCAACGAGAATCAGTGTGATCCTTGTGGGTGTGAAATCAGTCATCCCCAGCCTCAAAGCAACCGAGTACGGCATTAAGCTAACGCTAGAACCTAAATCACACAACAGACCTTTGAACCTGTCTTTGAAAATAGAACAGTCCAAAACGAAACTTCCCGGATCCTTAAGCTTTTCTGGTATTCGGTTCTGAATCACAGCACTGCAAACCTCAGAGACAATTATCGCACCTTCCTCTTCTCTCATATCCTGCATAAGCATCTTCTTCAAGTATCTTCGTACAACAGGAGTTGTCTTAATATCATCAATAAGAGGAATTTCAATGGTGAGCTTGTTCATCATAGCCTTGCACTTAGCTTCGTACAACTCCTGTTTTGACTTCTTGGGATTTCGTGGGAAGGGAATCTTAGGCTTATAGACACGTTCTGTTGAATTCTGATTTGCCTCAGAAGATGATTCAGTGGCTGGTGCAGTGTGTCGACCAACGTAAATCTGTGTCGCGCCCGACACGTCCTTGGCCAGATTTTTCAATACATCGTCTCCTTTAAAAACTTGCTTCTCATGACTTGAAATTTTTGTCTGGAGATGATACTCTTCATCATCAAAAATATTCGCTGGTGTCGACCGACGCAAGTCTGTCGTGACCGACGCAAGTTGCTGATCCGAAAACTCCTCTTTGATTTTCTCTAAGTCCACGAGTTTATCAACATTCATATCTCTTTTCAGCACATGATTAAGTGATTTACCACTCCTCAACATGATGGCATTGCATTGATACTTCAGATTAGTGTTAGTTCTTCCATGAAGAACTCCATCTTGCCTTTTAACAGACCCAGCAGTCTGCGCAACTTGAGTGTCCAACTGCTTTACATGAGTATTCAAAGCTTCAATCTTCCCATTCAGATCCGTGTATAGAGCATCAATCTTCCCATTAAAATTAACCGTGATCCTCTGCTGCCCCTCTAAAATATGCTCGAGCATGGATTTCACCTCACTCTGCTTAGTTTGCGCATGAGGTGTTTGATAAGACGAAGAGTCGTAGTTTCTGCTGAAGTTGTTGTTGCTCTGGAAAGGGGCCTGGTACTGCGGCTTAGAGACGTAACTAGAAGAGTTTTGATTACATGTGAAGGTACTTCTCTGACCACTCCTGTTGTAATCGCCTCTGTTTTGTTGATTCCCAAACCTCTGACTTTGAAAACCAGTCCCGCCTATGTAGTTGACGTTTTCATATTCGCCCTCTTCTTCCGGCTCGAAAGTCTCAACCTCTGCAGCAAACTGAACCGTTTTCTTATTCACTAAGATGTTGTGAACTGAGTTTAGCTTAGTTTTTAACTCCGTAATATATTTTTCATCTATATTTCCAGCTTGCTTCTGCCTCTCAAAATCAGCATTCTTGGTGATATTGCTATACGCCAAGTTCTAAATCAACACATAAGCTTCAACGGGAGACCTAGTATTGAAGTTTCCATTGCTTGCTGAATCAAGAGCCATATGGTACCTCCAATCTACGCCCCTGAAGAAAATACATAGCAGTTGAACCTTACTAAACCCGTGATGTGGAAAGTCCCGTCGGTAAGCTCGGAATCGCACCCAAGCAGTCTTGAATGCTTCCGTCGGTCTCTGCGTGAACTGGGAGATGTTGTTCCTTAAGTCCTCTGACCTAGCATCATCATAGAAATTGCACAAAAACGTCTTCTTTGTATCCTCCCAATTGGTAATAGATCCCGTTGGTAACTGTTTCAACCAATAAGCTGCTTCACCACTAAGAGAGTGTGGGAAAAGCTTACAGAAGAGATAGTCGTAGCTGACTCCATTGTGCTTCATGCTAGTCACCAAGTTCTCGAACCTCTCAATGTGATCCATGGGATGGTCATGAGCCAATCCATGAAAAGGGTACTGACCAACCAAAGTGTAGTAAGATAGGTTCAACTCAAAGTCGTTTCTATCAAAGGTAGGAAGATGAATCACGGACCTGTTTGCGTAAAACTCGTCCGGTCTATTGTAATCACCCAACGTATGTGCCCTAGCAACTGGCGCATGGACCTGTTCCGCCACATTATCAACTAGTATGATGGGGTTTCCATCTCTATCCAATCTCTGGCCCTGCTCATTGCACACATGACCCTCTTGGTCTCTAAGAACACCAGCGTCGTCTTGACGTAAAATCACAGGATTAACCATCTCAGTCGGTTTCTTAGCTTTTATATTCGTTCGTTCTAACCTCGCAAGCTCCTGATTCGGAAGAAACAAAAGTCGACTGTCTTTGTTGCTCCTAGTAATACGATTAGGCATGCACCTGAAACACACAAGAGAAAAAGACAGAATGATGTGAATAAATACTGGAAATAAAAACTTAGTCTAAATTTTACACTTAAATCTATCGAAAACTCAAAAGAGTCCCCGGCAACAGCGCCAAAATTTGATAAGCTCAAATATACCCTAGAAATACTCTCCAAATTAAGAGATTGATGCCGTACTTGGGGATCGAATCCAAAAGGACTCTAGAACCTCACGATAGACTTTTCAGTTTCGAATTCAGCTAAATAAAATAAAAAAGTAGTGTAAAATAAATATTAAAAATCGGTTTTTGATATCAAGCGGGGAAAACGTCAAGTCTAGAGAATCTCTCGGAAATCAAGTAATGAATATTAATCAATTAATTAGGATCTAATTACGGACCAGTTCTAGAACTCGAATCACGGAGATAAAATAAATCAACTGTCGTTGCGAGAATGAACTATGATTAAAATCTAAGAAACCAAATTTCTTTGCAAATCCTAAATCCTAAACACGTTTTAAGCGCAAATTCAATTTGTTCACAAATTATCTAATCCAAATTTCTTTGCAACTATCTAATTTGGTCACCCTAGGTTCCGTCAGATTATAAATCACACTGTCGTGCCAATTTAACAACATATGATCTAAGTTCCAGGTGATCAAGCTATAACTAACCTTAAGAACAACCTAGGTGAAGAACTATCAAGTTTGAATCCTAACTAATCAATCAATATATCATTCCATGAAAACCCTAATGAGAATTCCCCAAACCTAACAAGAGATCTACTCACTCATGGTAATTGAAACAAGAGACATGAATAAAATAAATATCATATGAATAAGAACAGAGAAATAGAAACAGGGGTTCGAAATCTTCTCTCAAAGTAATATAAAGTAAGATCAGCCCCAAAACTCCTAAATCCCCTATGTGTTCGTCGCCAAAAGTGAAGTTTAGATCATCCAGAGTTTAAAAACCCTAATTAAGTAGACTAAACACGAGTTGGGTCTCCTTTGTAAATACATAGAACTTCTGGACTAATGCTGTAAATTTTCGAAATTGTTTAATTCTGCGCTTAGGTACAAAATTTGGGTTGCGTCGACTGACCCAAGGTGTTGTCGCGCTCAACGCAAATGCACTTGAAAAACACCAACTTCGTTCTTTCAGCTACAATGCTCCATAATTACTTCATAATGTCCAAATGATCCCTAAAAGCGTGTAGACATGTAAAAGATTCTAAAGAGACACTAAAGACACACAAAAGACTCGATTATGTACATATATCATGGTTTAAAAATCCGTAAAAACCATATATCAATTTCCAAATTCATTTATCAAAATTTTGTTTCTCTTCCATTTTCAAAAAAGTAATGAGCATTTGCAAAATACCATAAATGATGGTCTCTTTATAATTTTATTTTGCGTGGATGTTATGGCTGTTATGGAAAACAAGATGCACTTTGAATGTATCAAATTTGCAGCAGATGAAGTAATACGTAAGGCCTTTGGTTTATAGCCCGAGCTCGTGAAGAGGAAACCATTCCAAGAAGTCATCGTGTTCAATCTCTATGGCAGACCCCAGAAATCTACTGTCTAAAACCTGAGAGAGGTCTCAGGTATTGATTCTAATAGGGACAATAACTTGGTGGGAGTGGGGGTCGTGGAAAGCATGAATATCTTGCAATTTTAGAATCTGAATATCTGATTGAACCAGATATTTCGACATATATCCTCTTCGAGAAAAGATCAATAATTGGCTAGAATATGGAAAGAGGAAAAGTATATAAGTTATTATTTATTTATTTTTATAAAAAAAATATAAGTTCTTGTAAAAGTGATAATTGTTTTGATAGAGGAGATGTACATTTATACAGAGAATATATTGTAAAGAAGGAAAGAAGAATATAAGATGATAATTGAGGAGATTATATCACTCTATCAAATCTGTATTCATAATTCTAATATGCCCCTTTCAACATGGCAGGGTTGAAGATACGCCAAACTTGTGACGAAGGCCTTGAAAGGTAGTGTGCATTTAAAAGAGTATAGAGCTTTTTATTAGCCGATCAACTTTAATTTTGTTAACAAAACATAAAAAAGAGCATTTGGAAGATGTAAATACTCTTATTGATGCTCCTTCTTCTATGCTCTAAGATGGAGATTTTCCAAAGCATTGAGTTTTTCTTTTTCTTTTTTTTTACAGCAAAAACAAGAATTCATTAAGCTTTCAGGATGCGTTCCTCCTCAAAAGAAAATCAATCTGGTGTTTAAGAGCTTACATGAAAAAAGATCATATCTCGTGCTCGAGCTTTCCCGGAAAGAAAATCGACACGTACATTCAAAATACGAAGTAGATAAGAAATAGAAAAAGATGAAACAACAAAGTAAGGTTACGAAAATCATCAATCTCATAAGCAAAAGAAGGCCAATCTTTTGGGTAATTTGAAATCACAATCATGACTTTGCAATATGTCTTAATGTTGGCATAAAGGATCGGAATCTTGTTTAAGCATCTTAACGCCCAAATTAATGTATCCACCTCTGCGTGTAGCAGTGAGAGACCCAACCATGACCGCTTAGGTGATCTTTATCGGACCAAGATCCATCAATATGACAATCTATCTCTTCTTGAGAATAAAAAAAACGTACCATCGATCCGCTCCACTTCCATTTTCGGGTCTGGATGGATTTCGGTTACTACTTTGACAGCTTGAGATCTTACGTTTGCCAATCTAAAGGACTCTGCTTCCTGTTCTGCCAATCTTAGAGTTTCGAGGGGAGGAGTTTCCTTGTTTTCAAAGACTTTTAAATTACGCGCTTTCCATATGAACCAAAGGATCCAAGGAAAAACACGCAAAATATTGACTGCAACCCTACTATCTTTCGCATGCCGAAAGAGAAAGTCGAGAGTAGAGAAAACCGATTCTGATGGGAAAGAAATTGGATTCGAGGGGATATTTGATAATGCCAAAATCTGTTTTGCATGAGGACATTAGAAAAACACATGATTTATCGATTTTTTATTCTACCCCGCAACGCAAAGCAAGCATTGAGTTTTAAAAGTTTTAACAAATAATTTTATATAATTAATTTATTATAATACATATAAACAAATATATTAAATAGTTTCATGTAATTTTATATGTAAACTACTCACAACTTTACCAATCACTTATATATGTATATTAATTAGAGCATACAACTGCATACTGTTTCTTCTCCATATTTCTTCTGTTTCTTACAGCTACTGCTCTAATACAAGCTATACCAATCAGAGCCCAAGTAACAAGAACCGAGTGGATTTGTGAGGTTAAGCTCTTATAACAAGCGATACTTAACCTCGATGATTTTAAAAAGTTAGAATAACTTGTTAAGAAAATTATTGCTTGTTAAAAATAACAAGAACCAAGTTATTCTAATTATTTGAAAAAAAATAATTTTATGAGTTTTTTTTTTGTTTTTTTTATGCCAGAGCAGAATGGAAGCTTAACCTCTAAGGCTCTAATGTACGTACATTTTAACTACACCGGTTATAAATAACTATTATATTTCCATTGAAAAGCATCAAATTTGCTTTGCTACGCTATGAATTATAAACAAATTATTTTTAGAGCTCTGAGATTCTTACCACAGTCCATATATTTTGTACAGCTATTTTCCCATTTTTCCAGATAAATATACAACAAAATATTTTGTACAGCTATCGGTAGCTTAACTTCCTTGAATACTATTTAAGTTAGTATCCCTTTGGTTAGAATTGTATACGATGTCAAAAAAAAATGTTAGAATTGTATAGTGACTACAATATATGGTTATAGTGACTTTGTGATTTTATTATTTTAATAGAGAGAATTTAGAGCATCTCCATCAATGACACTCTTTAAAATTTCTCATAATTATATAGTAATACTTTTGATATAATTTAATTGAATAATTAAAATTTAAATAGAAAAAAGAAGATGAACCAATTAATGATAAATATATATGTACATGAGTTTCTCAAAATGAGAAACCGTTTGTCACTTTTCTCTTCACTTTTCAATCTTAGTATTTTTTATTTATTTGTGAAATAGTCCATCAGATATTCCATTGCTGGTATAGAATTAAACACAAAGTTTTGTCGTTATGGAAATAAATATGCATGCAACCAGAAATGGTGCGTTACTAAATAATGTGGGTTTCGTGGATAAAGATGGATCAATTATTATTTTCACAAAATTCTTGCCTTCATTTCAGCTAGCTCTCTCTCCTGATCTTGTCTTAAATTTTATTATTTTTTACGATGCTCTCGATCATGACAAGAAGCTTTCGAACAAATCTAATCACACGATTTCCCAAGCATTAACTTGTGTAATTTATACCAATCGAATCGTTTCTCTCTTGAGACGTTTTTAGTTTCTTAATAGATTGTGTTGCTCTAGATGGACTTAAGGTAAATAAATAAATAAAAACAAACATACAAAACCAAATACTCATTCTCTCTAATATTAAGTACCATTTAAAGTTTTTCCTATACATATTAAAAAATATATTTGTTTTACTTCTAATTAATACACTATATTTTACAAAAAAAAAAAAGTCTATCTTGTCTATTTAAAACTTAAAAGTCTACAAAACAATATACCATAATAAATATATATGCCGCATATTATGAATTTCTTACAACATTATTCAAGTAAGTATGTGGTTCTAATACGAATGCAAAATAAATTTGCTGTGAAAAATAAGTTTGATGTCCAAATTGATCTGGCAAATCTTCGAGCTGCAGATTTTTTCACAGCTCTAATAGATTGATGTTTAAGATTTTTCACACATATTTAAACATATATATATATATATAATTATTTTATTAATTTGTTTTTCTAGTTGATTTTTATTTTTAAAAATAATATAATACTTATTCTTTTCTCTTCATCACATTTTTCTATGCATTTTCCCGAGAGTTATACTCATTAACTAATTTTAAAATATAAATTATATTAAATAAAATCTGTAAAATCAATCTTTTAGGAAAAAAAACATTAAAACCCAATATATTAAAAACAGAGGAGTACCATTTAAGGTTTAAATCATTTTCTACAAACTTGAGATTTTTCTTTATATAAAAATGAACCCTTTGATTTGATTTGATTTGATTTGCTTTGATGACAGCAATTATTTTGAAGATTTAGATGTGCAAAAACCTATTAAAAAAGAAGAAGGAATATTGGATATGAGACATGAGTATAATTAATCTATTAAGCAAATCAAATCATTTACAGTTGTTGCACCCGAGCCACCAGTCATTGATGGATTTTTTTACGTACAAAATTACGCTTTCGATTCTCACATTCTAATTAGGCCACTTATAACATGACAGAGCAACCACAAATTTGAATATATCCAACTCTAATTTTATTTTTAAACAATAGATTCAAACAAATATAATTTATTTCGTATCCACAGTTGTAACTAATCTATGATATCTATCAGCAAGGACAGCTCGTGTTCCACGTTTGAGACTGTTCGTGTTCGGAACATAAAGAACCTCCAGATCAATTGAGGTGAACAAGAAAAAAAAATAAATAAAAAATCAAATATGAGTGACCTAAGCTTCCATCTCAAGGATCTAGAGGAGTTAACGACGAATGCAAAACAAATACAAGACAATGTATTGAAGGAGATACTCACACTTAACGCCAACACAGAGTATCTCCAACGCTTTCTCCATGGGAGCTCTGATAAAGACTTGTTCAAGAAGAACGTACCTGTGGTTAGCTACGAAGATCTCAAGCCTTATATCGAACGTGTGGCCAATGGAGAGCCTTCAGATGTTATTTTAGGAAAACCCATTACTGGATTTATCTTGAGGTATACATTGTCTTATTCTAGAGAACAAACTTATCATACGATAGAAAGATCGATTAATTATATATACATAAAAGTAAAATTTGACATATTGTTGGTATGTGTAGCTCTGGAACTTCTGGAGGGAAACTAAAGATCTTCCCTTTGAACAACAAGTACTTTGAGGACATGACATTCATCTATACTCTATCCTCACAGATTATATCCAAGTAGTTCTTCAAGATTTCTCTTTTTTTATAGTAAATTTGAAACTTCAAACACGAATATAAATCTCTTTAACTATGGTTAATAGGCATATCGAAGGTCTCCAACAAGGAAAGGCGCTGTCATTTTTTTTTGCTAGAGCACAATCTACAACCCCCTCTGGTTTGCCAGTTTCTTCCGCGATTTCGAGCTACCTACTAAGTGATTATTTCAAGAACTGGTCATCAAATCGTTTTACTAGCCCTGGCGAAGTGACCATGTGTCCAGACTACAAACAAAGTATTTACTGTCATCTTCTTTGTGGTCTTGTTCAGAGAGAGGTGGTTGTGAGTGTGGTTGCTCCCTTTGCTTCTTCTTTGGTTGGAGCAATCACATTCCTTGAAAATCATTGGAAGGAATTGTGTAGCAATATCCGATCTGGCCATGTTAGCGAGTGGATCACCGATCTTAGTTGCAGAGACTCTGTTACTAACATTCTTGGAGGACGTAATTCCGAATTAGCAGACCTACTTGAAGAAGAATGTCGCAAAAAATCTTGGAAAGGTATTATCACACGTCTATGGCCCAAAACAAAATATATTCAAACCATTGTTACAGGACAGATGAGTCGATACATCCCAATATTGGAGTTTTATTCCAACAAACTGCCTCTCTACTCCCCGCGTTATGCATCTTCTGAATCAATCTTTGGAGTAAATATGAATCCTCTATGCAAACTAGAAGATGTGTCCTACACATTTATGCCCAACATGTCCTACTTCGAGTTTCTATCTATTGACGAAGGAAACAATGAACAAATTCTTGATCTTGTGGATGTCAAGTTGGGGTGCTTCTATGAGCCCTTGGTCACAAATTATTCAGGTGAGATATACATACACACATATATATATATATATATAATATTTCCTCCGTTTCAAAATAGAAAATGTTTTAAGGCTTTTATCTTTTATCATAATATAAGATATTTTTTTACCAATAGTATTTTACAGTTTTCTTCATAATTAGCTAAATTGTTTTTATTTTATATATTAAATAATAATATATAAAAGTAAAAACAACTTCTTAATCTACGCAATTTAGCTAAAACATATTTACATTTTAAAACAGATGGAGTATATGGCAATTAATATGATTGTATATATATATACAACTAATAGCTAACTAAATCATTTCCATTAATCTTGTTATTAGGCTTACACAGATATAGAATGGGAGATATTCTACAAGTGTCTGGATTCCACAACACTGCACCTCAATTTAGATTCGTAGGTAGGAAAAAT
>VBRH01001533.1:1848-15677 GCA_014578085.1 Cardamine resedifolia
CAAGACGCAAGGACAAGAAACAACACGGAATAAGGTTCTTACCGAGGTGAAGAACTCCTCTCCTGCGCACGATGACACACGCCCCTCTCCGCCGCTTCTCCTCTCTCCCGTGATCTTTCTTTGGCTGTGACCGCCACACCTCTTAAAGCTTCTCCTTTGATCAAGCTTGCCGGCCTCGCAGATGAACGAGAGATGATGGTGGACTTGCAACGAGGGAGATCGGGCGTGAGAGCTAAAGAGAGTAACCCGTAGGGTTTTACCCAACTTCTACAAAATTGCACAACAAGTCCCTCATAATTCTGCAGCTTACACTTTTGCCCCCCACAGCTTTTTAAATCAACAATTAAACCCAGCCCAAAAACTGATTACACACTTCAGCCCCCTAACTTTTAAATTCTCCAATAAAATCCCCAAAAATAAGAATACGGATGTTATAGTGCCGATCATCCAGATTTGCTAATCATATCTCTTAGATTAGATGGAACAAACTATGATGATTGGAATGCTGCTATGAAGATTGCCCTAGATGCAAAGAATAAAATAAGATTCGTAGATGGATCATTGCCTTGTCCTGCTGAGTCGGATCTCTGTTTTAGGATTTGGTCTAGATGTAATAGTATGGTGAAATCATGGCTATTGAATTCGGTATCACCTCAGATTTATCGTAGCATATTGAGATTAAATGATGCTACTGATATCTGGCGTGATCTCTAGAACCATTTTCACATGAGTAATTTACCAAGAACTTTCAATCTGACTCAAGAAATTCAAGATCTGCATCAAGGATCTATGTCTCTTTCTGATTATTACACGACTTTGAAAACTCTATGGGATAATTTGGAGAGCACTGAAGAACCAGATAATCCTTGTACTTGTGGTAAGGCTACTCGTCTGCAAATAAAGGCAGAGAGAGCTAGAATTGTTAAGTTTCTAGCAGGACTTAATGGATCATATGCCATTGTTAGAAGGCAGATCATCATGAAGAAAGTTCTCCCTTCTCTTACTGAAGTTTATAACATACTTGATCAGGATGACAGTCAGAGAAGTTTCTCTAATACTATTACTCCTCTAGCTGCTTTTCAAGTATCTGAGAATGTTTCTGCAAATATTACTCAACCAGAGATCATGTATGTCAATTCTGGACCTAATAGAGGGCGTCCAATTTGCTCATACTGCAATAGGGTTGGATATATTGCAGATTGTTGTTACAGGAAACATGGATTTTCTCCAGGGTTTACTCCAAAAGGGAAACTGTCTGATAAGGTTTAGAAATCTCAACCAGTTGCTGCTCAAGTGGTTTTGTCTACTGTAACTGAATCGAAGCCTGTTAACATAGAGAGTTTGATTGGAAATCTTACTAAGGATCAGATTCAGAATTTCATAGCTCTTTTCAGCTCTCAGTTACAACATCAAGAAAGCGGTCCTATGAATGAAGCTAGCACATCTTAATCTGGAGGAAACAATTCTGGTATCTCTTTTTCTAATTCCACTTACTGTTTTGTTGGGATATTGACAATTTCTCAACACATTCTATATGATGAAACATGGGTGATTGACTCCGGGGTAACACATCATGTCTCTCACAATAGAAATATGTTCAACTCAACGGATACCTCTATTATGAGCTATGTGAATTTGCCTACTGGATCAACAGTAAAGATAAGTAGAGTGGGAACAATACAGCTCAACAAGAACATACCTCTCAAAAATGTTCTGTTTATACCAGAATTCAGATTGAACCTTATTAGTATCAGTTCATTGACTACAGATCTTGGTTCCCGAGTTATTTTTTATCCTCATTCTTGTGAAATCCAGGATCCTACCAGGGAGTTGATGATTAGACAGGGTAGACGGATTGGCAACCTCTATGTGCTAGATACACAATCTTCAGTCTCTGTTAATGCAGTTGTTGACATCAGTGTATGGCATAGGAGACTTGGACATCCTTCTTATACTAGATTGGACAGTATTTCAGATGCTCTGGGAACAACAAGATGCAAGAATAAAGGAGATGCTTATTGTCATATCTGTCATTTGGCAAAACAGAAGAAGTTGTCTTTTCAATCTACAAATAATATTTGTAATCAAACCTTTGAGTTGTTACACATTGATGTTTGGGGACCCTTTTCTGTTGAAACATTGGATGAATATAGATATTTCCTTACTATAGTTGATGATCATTCTAGAGCAACCTGGATTTATCTACTCAAAACCAAAAATGAAGTGTTGACAGTGTTTCCTGCATTCATAAACAAGGTTGAAAATCAGTACAATGTCATAGTTAAATCAATGAGATCTGACAATGCTCCAGAATTGAAATTCATAACCTTTTATCAAGAAAAAGGAATCACTTCATATCATTCATACCCTGAGACACCTAAGCAGAATTTAGTTGTTGAAAGAAAGCATCAACACATACTCAATGTAGCTCGGGCTCTTATGTTCCAATCCAATGTTCCTTTATCTCTGTGGGGTGATTGTGTTTTAACAGCAGTGTTTCTTATTAATAGGACTCCTTCACAGCTTCTCCAAAACAAGTCACCTTATGTGATTCTTACGGACAAGTCTTATGATTATTCTCAGTTGAAAACTTTTGGTTGTCTCTGTTATGGATCAACTTCTCCTAAACAAAGACATAAGTTTCTTCCAAGATCAAGAGCTTGTATTTTTTTTGGGGTACCCGGCTGGATACAAAGGTTTTAAGTTGATGGATTTGGAAAGTAACAACATTTTTATTACAAGGAATGTTGTATTTCATGAAGAAATATTTCCATTGGCCAAGGATAATACATCACAGGCGTCTTTGGAGTTCTTCACACAAGTGGATTCTGAGTCCTTAGGTATTATTCCTCCATCCATCATTCCTCATCTTTCCTCTTCTTCACCAGAGAACTCTTTCTCTGATCCTTTTTCACCACCAAAACTTCCTTCTAATCGTCAAAAGAAAATTCCTGCACATTTACAGGATTATCATTGCTATTCTTTTCAAACTGATAATGCTTATCCCATTTCATCATCTCTTTCATATTCTAAAATCTCACCACCACATCTTTCTTACATTAACAACATCACAAAAATTCCCATTCCACAAACATTCACTGAGGCTCAGGAATCTAAGGAATGGTGTGAAGCTGTTGATAAGGAGATTGATGTAATGGAGACAACACAGACATGGGAGATAATAACTTTTCCACCAGGAAAGAAGCCGGTTGGTTGTAAGTGGGTTTTCACTTTGAAATTTCATGCTGATGGGAGTCTTGAAAGATATAAGGCCAGGATTGTTGCCAAAAGATATACACAGAAGGAAGGTTTGGATTATAATGAGACTTTTTTACCAGTTGCTAAGATGGCTACTGTCAAGTTATTACTGAAAGTCTCGGCATCCAAGAAATGGTCTCTTACTCAACTTGACATTTCTAATGCTTTTCTTAATGGGGAATTGGAAGAAGAAATTTATATGAAATTGCCTGATGGATATACTGCAAGAAAGAGGGACTCTCTGCCTCCTAATGCTGTTTGCAGATTGAAGAAATCCATTTATGGATTGAAACAAGCTTCTAGACAATGGTTTAAGAAGTTTTCTGAATGCTTATTGAAGTTGGTATTTGAAAAAGGCCATGGAGATCATGCTTTTTTATCAAGAGTTCTGCTAATGATTTCCTTGTCGTATTGGTTTATGTCGATGACATTATCATTGCCAGTACAAGTGATACATCAGCAGTTATTTTAATAGAAGCATTGAAGCAGAGTTTCAGATTAAGAGATTGCTCGAAACAATGATGGTATCTCAATTTGTCAGAGAAAATATGCTTTGGAGCTTTTGTCTTCTACTAGCATGTTAGGATGCAAACCTTCTTCAGTTCCTATGATTCCAAATCTGAAACTCTCTAAAGTGGATGGTGATTTGCTTCCAGATACAGACGTATTGTGGGAAAATTGATGTATCTCACTATCACATGGCCTGGCATAACTTTTGATGTCAACAAGTTGTGTCAATATCCTTTGAAAAACCTGCCAGAATGGAGAAATTGAAAAATGAGAAATGAGATAGAGTAACAAACTTTTCATCTCTCTCGATCTCTCATTCGTAATAGAGTAAAACCTGCCAGAATGGAGAAATTATCGGTAAAGTTTTATTAAGTGGGAGGTTATAGCACTAAGGAAGGAGAGGCAAGGAAAGAATCACAACTACAAATAAACTAAGGAAGAAAAAAAAGGATTTGAGAAGGAAAGACAGGAAACTTGGTCATTCATGACGTACTTAGGAAGAAGTAAGGATTACTCGAAGCATACATGGCATTGCTCGAAGGAAACACACCATTGCTCGAGAATAAGCAAGAAATGCTCTCGAAAGAAACTTGTGCCACTGCACTATGACCGTGTCGGGTAAACAAATTTTAATTTCTCATCGGAGTTTAACCGGTGTAGACATAGTATCATTAACCAAATTTGATTTGCTGCTTAACCGGTGTAGTAGAATTAGGATAGCTATATTCTGTCTTGCTTTTCTTTGCAAGTTTTGCTTTTCAGTTTTTTTTTTTTTGGGTTAAAGTTTTGCTTTTAAGTTTGATGTACAGAAAACAAAAATGGTATTCTCGTATCTAAAAAGTTACAGATCAAAGCTTATATAGATTCTGAGGTATATAAGGGTTTAGTGCAACATCATAGGAACTCAAAACCCCAGTATATATATATATATATAAACATATTTAAATTCTATTAAAATATTTGTTATGGGTAACAACAATTCTTGATCTTGACCAAAACTGGTTTGTCTGGTTCCCCTTAATGTATATGTTTTCTTTGATTGTTTGTGACTTCGGATTTTTCTCTTCAAGATTCAAAACTATTGTGTAAACTTGAACTGCTATTAGATCCATATTGTAGCTGTGGATCACTCATTATCTCCTGCAATGGGAAAATGTAGTTTTACTAAACAAGCTATGTTTATAATTTGAGAATATGCTCAATGGATTCATACCTGTTGTGAAGTTGAAGAGACTGAGGTCGTACTCGGTGAAGGCGGTTGGGTTCTGCCAAAGTTAATGCTTTCTTCGGCTAGAGCCCTGAGTCTGTTAAGCTCAGGCAAAATAGTATTCCCCAAGTCAGGTCTGTCTTTGCGTCTTAACTCTGCACATTGTAGACCAAGTTTTGCTACAACCAAGGCCTTTTCGACTGGCCAGTCAGGCACAGCAGGGTCTAACATCTCTGCGAAAGTTCCGTTTTCGATTGCTTCCTCGACTTGAGGATTTAAACCCATTGGTGGTTTAGCTGTAAGAATTTGCAAAAGCATGATTCCGAATGAGTAAATGTCTGATTTAGTCCCCAACCTACAGGTTTGCTGATATTCTGGATCTATGTAACAGAGTGTTCCAGCGGTTGCCGTCACTCTATATTGTGTTGCAGTGTCAGCAACTGGTGGAGGGACAAGCCTGGCTAGGCCCACATCGGAAATCTTGCTTACGAAATGATGGTTGAGTAAAATGTTTGCCGGTTTAAGGTCACGGTGCACCAAAGGCTCTGGTTTCATCTGGTGGAGGAAATGAAGACCGGTTGCGATTTCAGCTGCTATGCGAAATCTTAACTGCCAAGAAAGGATTGGAGAGTTTCCTAGTCCGAAGAGACAGTCTTCTAAGCTACCATTGGCCATGTATTCATAGACTAAACATCCGAATTCCGGACAGGCTCCAAGTAGGAGAACCATATTTGGATGTCTCATACAGGTTAGTACATCAATCTCTTGCTGGAACTGAGACATGCCTTGTGCCGCGTCTGGTCTTAGAACTTTTATTGCCACTTCAGTATAATCTAATGTTCCCTTGTAAACAGGTCCATAGCCTCCTTCTCCAATCTTGCGGCTAGGCGCGAAATCTTCTGTGGCTTCTTCAATCTCCTCGATTCTGTATTTTCTGTACCGTAAATCATTTTGCGCTAAAGAAACGACTCTCTTTGTTTCGTCTGCGATTTCAATATGCTTTCTCTTTTGAGCTTCAAGTTCTGCTATTCTCTGAGCTGTCATTGCCGCCTCCATGGCTGCTCTGCTTTTTTCTTTCTCACTCTCCGCCAATGCAATCGCTGCTTCCTTAGCAAGTCTCACCTCTGCTAATTTCTGTTCCTTCTCTGTTTTCCACTTGTGTAACTCAGTAGCCTGAGAAGAGATGAATCAGATTATAAATTTGGTGAGAATCTAACTAAAAATTATCTTTTGATTATTCAAAACTCAACCATACCGCCTTCTTTGCAGAGATTGCTTCCTTGCAGGCAGTGTTATACATATCCATTGTATACCTTAGCTCCAACTTTAGCCTTTTCATCTCAGCTTCAATATCATCCTGTCAGATTTTAGATTTTAAGTAAATGAAAAAACTTGTCTCATGTGAAGGTAAATGTGGTCTTGAGAGTAGTGCAATACCTGGCTTGAACATGATTGTGTCCCACTTTCAAGTGAGCTTGAAGAGAATGCTCCACATGATGAGCCAAGATCAATGGACTGTTTCCCTGATGAATATGATGATGTAGCAAAACTCGATCGATTTTCTTCATATTCAGAGCTGATTGAGAGCCGCGGAACATCCACATTATTATACAAGGAAGGAAACATCTGATCTACGCTCGGTCTTCCACTACTCAATGATCTGTCAGAGTCTGTCATTGAGGGCTGGTATGTGCCTTCTCGTCCTCTTCTTGAAAAGGGATAATCATTCAAGATTGGTGGTTGCCATAACAAAATTTATCTTATGGACAAGAATGAAACAAGTTATATTGGTACGAAACATACTTGAAATCGATCTCGTCGTGTGTACTTTGCATTGTTTGTTGCTTCCTTTCAACTGCGATGCAAAAGTCATTTGATCATAAGAAAAAGTAGTTTAAATCTATGTGATGTCTTTGAATAAACTTGTTCATACTATATACCATTCTGGTGCCGCATTGGGGATTGCGGAGGTGAACTTGTGGCTGTTTTCAGCGACGAGATTTTCCCTCTAGAGATTACATAAACATCACAGAAACTAGGCGCCTTTTTCATGACGGCGCTTGGAACATCCGCTAATTTGAACCTTCTATCAAAGAGAGCATATATATAAGCAGGCTCAGATCTTAGTCTTGAGTAAGGAGAAAGCATTTGCCTCATTACCTTAAAAGACTCTTCGATGAACCGAGTATTAGAGTCTCGACAGCATTGTTTTGCACATAATCAACTATTCCTTTCACCGCAGTAATGTCCTCCACAACAACATCTTGGAATTTGATCTGTTAGAGGAACAAGAAAGAGTCAGTCAAATGAAATAAAATGCTTGACAAGACAGAAAGAGAAGCGAAAACGCACGTCTTTTCTAGCACAATAGCAATGGAATGGAAGAAACAATTCGGTCACGTCATCGCCTGGCCTATTCGGATTAGATCCTGCATTGAATCAACTTTATGTTCATATTAGATGATATAAGGCCTGAAACAAAGAAGTTGAGTAATGTCAAAACATAGGCTTTATACCGGCATACGGAAGAGAATCGGGTTGTTTGAGTTTGACATGAAGAAGAGTAAGAGTCTGGCCTCGGCTAAGAAGGTTATCGAGTGCCCATTTCAACGCGTTATGGCTCTCTTTATCTCTGTCAACGGCCAATGTAATGCTTTCTTCTCTTTGCTGGCAACTTTTCAACACCATTTCAACTTATTCTTCTTCTCTGTGGTTTTGTTCTGCAACAAACAGATTACTACAATGAGTTTATATATAAATGACACTAATTTTGAATTTTGGGAGGAACACGTTTGACTATGCTAAAATTAGCAAATACATCTATTACAAAAGTTTGATTTCATAAACGCATGGAGACTTTTTCTATTTCTTTTTTGTTGGAAGTTTGATTACAAAGTTATCTAATACTTTTGTAAGATATCTGAAAATGTTGTTAAATTCAAAGCCTGTTTCAGACATGTTTGGGTTAAGGGGTTGTTGAGTGGATGAGACAGAACATAAGAAAAAAACAGACAATTAAGTATTCATTCTGTATGATGTAATATTTTAACAACATTTACATGTCTGCAATTAGAAAATCAAGTTTCACCAATCACCACAAACCTATAATTAGAATGCTTTTGATGCAAAGCCTTCTCTTTACCATTCATCTCTTTCTCTCTGCTGTGTCAATCCAACTCAAGCTGTAACACCACATTGTCCCTTTTCTCAAAGGTTTCCTCAAGAGAGGCGCGCCTTGCCTTTGATGGAGGCGCGCGTTCTCTAATGCTATACAACGCCATGGTACCACTAGTGTCCCTCCTCATTTTCTTCTTTACAGCTACTCATGGGCTTTCGGATTCCGAGGCTATCCTCAAATTCAAGAAATCTTTAGTTGTTGGGCAGGCAAATGTGTTGGCCTCGTGGGATGCTAAAACTCCTCCTTGCACTTGGCCTGGTGTCTTGTGCAATAGAGGCTCCGTATGGGGATTGCAGATGGAGAATTTGGAGCTTTCTGGTTCCATAGATATTGAGGCGTTGACGGGTTTGACATCGTTGAGGACTCTTAGCTTCATGAACAACAAGTTTGAAGGGCCATTCCCAGATTTTAAGAAACTTGGTGGTCTCAAGTCACTTTATCTGTCAAACAATCACTTCGGAGGAGATATACCAGGAAATGCTTTTGAAGGTATGGGGTGGTTGAAGAAGGTCTATTTGGCACAAAACAAATTTACCGGTGAAATACCGATATCTGTCGCCAAATTACCCAAACTTTTAGAACTGAGACTCGACGGCAACCAATTCACTGGACAAATACCAGATTTTGAACATAAGCTGCACTTGTTAAACCTTTCAAACAATGCATTAACAGGTCTAATCCCTGAGATTTTTAGCACAATGGATCCAAAGGTGTTTGAAGGTAACAAAGACTTATGTGGAGAACCGCTGGAAACAGAATGTGATTCTCCTTCTAAACAACTTCCTCCACAATCTGAGCCACGACCCGAGCCACGACCCGAGCCACGACCGGAGCCACAACCAAAATCATTATCGAGGGCACCTCTTATTATAACAACAATAGTCGCGGTGCTGACAATACTCATGATCCTTGGAGCGATCTTCTTGCTTAACCGAAAATATAGGAATAAACAACCGACTTTAGCAACGGAAACCGGACCATCAAGTCTACATAAGAAAACCAGCATCCGAGAAGCGGACAAAAGCAATAGAGAACGAAAGAAACCCAACCATTGGAGTGGCTCAGGCACTGCTAAGAGGACGGCTACAGCAGCTGGAGAGAGCACCGAGCTTTCATTCTTGAGGGAAGACAGGGAAAAATTTGACTTGCAGGATCTGTTGAAGTCTTCTGCTGAGATACTTGGAAGTGGATGTTTTGGAGCATCCTATAAAGCAGTGCTAACAAACGGACAAATGATGGTCGTAAAGAGGTTCAAGCAGATGAACAATGCAGGGAGAGATGAGTTTCAAGACCATATGAAAAGATTGGGAAGGTTAAGGCACCACAATCTGCTTCCCATTGTGGCTTTTTACTATAGAAAGGAGGAAAAGCTTTTGGTATGTGATTTTGTTGAGAGAGGAAGCTTGGCTGTTAATCTTCATGGTAAGTTTTCGTTACTTCAACATTTAGTCTTAATGATTTATTGTTGCTTAAGAATAAAATCTTTGTAGGTAATCAATCGTTAGGAAAATCAAGTTTGGACTGGCAAACAAGATTGAAGATCGTAAAAGGAGTTGCGAGGGGACTGTTATATTTACACCAAGATCTACCTAGCCTAATGGCTCCACATGGTCATCTCAAATCCTCCAACGTTCTCCTCACCAAAACCTTTGAACCTATTCTCACAGACTATGGCTTAATCCCGCTGATCAATCAAGAGAAGGCGCAATTACACATGGCAGCCTATAAATCCCCAGAGTATTTGCAGCACCGACGTGTCACCAAGAAAACTGATGTATGGGGGCTTGGCATACTCATCTTAGAGATCCTAACAGCAAAAGCCCCAACCAATTTCTCACAAGGTAGTGAGGAGGATTTAGCGAGTTGGGTGAGATTGCATTTCCAAGGGGTATGGGCACCAAGTTTGTTTGATAAAGAGATGGGTAAGACAAGCCAATATGAAGGACAGATCCTCAAACTCTTGACGATCGGATTGAGCTGTTGTGAACCGGACGTGGAAAAAAGGTTGGACATAGGAGAGGCTGTGGAGAAGATTGAGGAATTGAAGGAGGAAGGGGATGATGACGACTTCTACTCAACCTATGTGAGTGAAACTGATGGGAGGTCATCTAAAGGAATGTCATGTGAGAGTATCAACATGTAGTGAGAAGAGATAAGAGTTCACTTTTGTGCTGTATAAAACAAAATGACAATTAATGGATGTGTGGAGATATTACCTGTGGAACTGAAGTAGATGAAAGCTGGATCTGTGTTATAGCATATATTGTATCTGCAACAAACATGACATACAAACGCGTGAATTCCACTGATTATTACACATGTCTCTACCATCTTTTTGTATATCATGGCAAGATTTCTTCTCATATTCATCATATATGGCATGCAATACATACTCATGAACCACTCACTCACCATCCGCAACCACTAATCATGAAATATCAATAAACTTTAGTCTAGCTTGCTGTAACAACAAGCAGAGTTTCAATCTAAACCATTTAGATTTCATCCAAAATGTGATGGTAAAATATTACAAGCTATTCTCAGGAAATGAGAGAAGTTTGGGGGTCAAAGTCAGCATAACCAACGTCGAATAGACAGAGACCTTCAGATGGAGCCGGAGGAGCTGTGGCTCGTCTGCATGAAGCTTCCAGCAGTTTTAACAATGCATCATTTTCCGCACCAGCAGCAGCTTCTCGGATTGATGTTGCCACGAGAACTCGAACCATCTGAAAGTTACAAAGACATGGTATTAATAGATTGTTAGGCAATGCAAAACAATGGAAGACAAACGGATGAGGAAACTAGTAGGAGAAGACTTGAGGCAAAAGTAAAATTAAGCGAAAGAAATCAAATTTGACAGTGAAACATGACTCTTTAGGGATGTTGTTCTACCATTTCCCTTACATGTGTCTTGTATATAGTGAGATTCTTAACTTCCAAAAAGTTTAAGTAAACCATGTTTGCACCAGACTAGCAACGTAGGTGCACTTAATGCTAATATTAAGCTTAAAGTAAACACCTTGCGGAGAAATCGATTAGCGACAAGTTCAACGCACATCACCCTTCTTCCTTCCACATAGTCCTGGTACATACAATTCATCAAAAGACGTCAATCTTAGTCTCACATGGAGAGCTAATCTCATCTTTAAAACAAGATGTGATATACATTTTTGTTGTCTATCCTTCAGGCTTCAGTAGCCAGGATTACAAATACTATTGATGCATCATATACCCACGCCACAAAAGTAAAGCGCTAATAATATCATATCTACATCTGAAGAAGACAAGCTTTTAGCTAACCCTTAAGAGTTTATCTAGAAACTATGGCATGAAGTTAAAGAAATGAAATCTAATGTGAAAACAGAATCAAACACTTACAGAACAGGACAATCTAATCTCGGCTGCCCGTGCATGGTACATGAAACATTCTGTAGGTGGACCTCTGCAACGTCAAAATAACCCAAATAAGAAACCATTTACACTTTCAATGCTAAAGAAAGAGGAATACCAATGACCTTGTGTGAGCTCTTACTCGTTTCTTGCAGCTTTTGTATCACGCGCAAACATCTTGTAGGATAATACTTTTCCTTGAAGCTGCTGCAGAAGTTGATCAACCTTGTTTACGCTGAAGTCACTTGGTTTTTCTATTACTTCAAGCCCACTGGTTTCCTCAATTTCTAGCTCATCATCCTCGCTCATTCCTTCAGTAATCTCTTCACTTAAGAGCCCATTCCTTTGCTTTTCGTGGTTTCCATCAAAGACCAATGGCTCAGCATCATCCAAGGGAAAGATATATAAGTAGCGCCTCCACTTTGCAGAGAAATTTGGGTGAAATGATCGGGAAACCTGCAGTTTCAGTTCATAGTTCCAAAAATCTGATTAAAACTTTCTTATATCATTACACATACTATTATCAAATTCTTGCCAGAAAACTTAAAAAGAGAAACAAAACCATCCTGAATGGAAAGTATACCTTGGAGATTGACACAACTCTAAGTTTCCCAGAAGCATCTTTATTGATAGCATCTTCAATTTCAATAGGTTCAACATCTTTTCTCCAGGTATCTAAGATAAAATCATCAAATTAGACATCTTAAAACATAATAGTATTGACTAGCCAGTATACTATATTGTTAGGAATATGACTTTCACGTACAGAATGAACAAACTTGATTAAGAGCAGACACTCCTTTGTCGGTTCGTCCAGCGACGAGTACACGGCCTTCTAATGGTTTACATTTTTTCTTGAGCAGTTGGGCTTTCTTTTCATCAACAAATCCCCCGAGAGACTTCTCTACTACACTTTAAAAACCACAAAACGCTACAGCAGTTATATTTCAGGAAAATGAGCAAGTACATTAGGGACCTAGAGTCTTAAAAAACTAAGGAACGTTTGGTACTTGTGCTTCTAAAATTTAATGAATCATCTACGTTTTTAAAGATCATAACTAGCTTGAAACCATCAAAGAGAAATTGACAGTAAGTTTGTCTAAAATAAAAGATATTAACAAGCCACATAAAATTTAAACAGATTTTACGATTGAGATTTTCTGCTCATAGTTGAAAATAAATATTTGGTCCCTTTTTTCCCTACAGGTAGAATAAGACCTTGTAGGAACTATAGGATTCTCCTTAAAGTAACAAATATACGAAGATTCTCATAGTTTTGATGAATTTAAAAAAAAAAACTGAAAAGATGAAACCTTACCCCTGAACAGTGTGTAGGTCAGGCTGTTTCTGCCATCCATCAAAAGAAGCACCATTATATGAAAGAACAATCTTGAAATTTACTCTTTCCCACCTCCCCGACCTCCCATCTTTCCTAGTAGAAGTCTCCATTTCAGTTTCAAGTTGCATCCTTTCAGTTTCCCCATCATTATGGACCAAAGATTTCTGAATAAGATAAAACATTTAAAGTTAGGAGTCATATTGATACAACTAAATAAAGTGTTGGTGCCAAAAGATAGAAACCTTAGGCTCAAACAAATTTAAGATTGAAAGATTCCCTCCCACTGCATTTGAGTAGAAATCAAGAACATGTTGCCAAGGCC
Organism: Cardamine resedifolia; assembly: GCA_014578085.1. Taxonomy (NCBI): domain Eukaryota; kingdom Viridiplantae; phylum Streptophyta; class Magnoliopsida; order Brassicales; family Brassicaceae; genus Cardamine; species Cardamine resedifolia. The sequence goes on from VBRH01001533.1 coordinate 15,053, forward strand.
TATCATACATAAACCTGAAGGTCTCTCTGCAAAATAAAAAAATTATCTAAATGATTAAGAGAAAAGAAAAAGGTAAGCATCCAAACTTAAAGGTTAAATAATTAAGGTAAACGAAAAAAGGAGGACTAAATCCAAAAAGATTCACAAGAGTCAGTTCTCGTGAACAACAAACATAGTTTAATCATTGTCTAAAAATCCCTGATCAATTTAATGAACTTGTACTTATGAACAAACATATTTAGGATCAATATCTTCATTAACTGCGAACAAGAACAAACCGATACAATAAATCCAAAAGGTTCGAAACTATTCCTAAATCAGAAACGATTCATAAAAACTGCTAATGATAAAAGTCGTATCAAATCAAACCTGGCGCTCCAGCGAGCTTTACTGCAAGCATCAGCGTGGTGGTAATGAAGGTAGACTCTGCTCGACATCGTGTGATTTGACCTACCGCAGCTGATTTTCGCAGACCGGTGTTAGTGGTGGGTGGTGACTCATTGGAGGCCTTAGTCAGTTGTTGTTGGTTTAAGATCTTAAAGCTTAACGGACCAGGTCTTGTTATTGGGCTTTATAAAATGAAAATACCGGACAACATGTTTTTCCCTTTTTTTTTTTTTTTTTT
>VBRH01001535.1:0-14805 GCA_014578085.1 Cardamine resedifolia
AATGAGTTGTTCTATGGCAATGCTCCTCTTTCGAATGGGCTATATGTGCTGGATCAATCTAAACCATTATCTTTGAAGGTGACGACAAGTTCGTCCACTAGCCACGGAAGTGGTTAGATGGATGCTCTCAGGATTTTATTTAAAATATATCTTAAATTCTAAAATCAAAAAATCATTATTAATCAAAATTATGAATTAAATTTGATGAACCGGTTTTTGACAAAAAACCGGGTCACCGGTTTTGGCGGTTTTGGCCGGTTTTTGACCGGTTTTACCGGTCCACTTCAGATCCAGGTTTTAGACTAACCCGGAACCGGTTGGAGGAACGAGTCTCGGTCGGACCGGTTCGACCGGCCGGTCCGGTCCGGTTTTCAAAACATTGGTGTGAATATATTTGACTAAAGACCAAAGCGAAAAATTTCTGCTTCTTTTACGGTTTTGTATCTTGATTCCCTCTTGGTGTCTACTCTTTTACAGATGCTCTTGCATCACTGCGGCAAAGCTATGAGAAAATTAGCCCCAACACTGGCTTCCTGGAACAGGTGTCTTGATTTCTATGTGGGAAACCTTTGTCTTGCTCTTCAGTGTTTTACACTTTCTTACAGATTTTGTGTTACAGCTACAATTGTTTGAGTCGATGAACTTCAAGGTCGACCTTGCCTGCCCCATATACACGCGATTCCGTCTAAAAGTCTTAGGTTTGGGTCTCAGCTAAATCACTGTGCTCTAGAAATGATCTAATTTGAAAATTGAAGGGTATATATGTCTATATGGTTGTCACATTCTCAAGATATGATGCATTTGATCGTTTGGGGTGCAGGTTACTTATTTAAGAAAGATAAGAAAATAGACAGGTCCAAGTTGAGGGCTGACCCTGGAATGTTGGCCAAGGAAGGTCAGAGCGAGAGAGACAGAAATACAATGTATTGCTGCAAGAAATGCCAGAGAGTTCTGTTCTTGCAGGAGCATGTTATGGACCATACTCCAGGTGAGACAGAGACAGACTTGGGGTGGTGCAAAGGGAAAGCCAAAGGCAGTAGCACCGATGGGAAGCACATGTGTACTTCTATATTTGTAGAGCCTCTGAGCTGGATGACTCAAGGTACAGACAAAACTATCTATCTGTTGAATCGACACATATACCTCTATGTTGGTTCTTGACTCTTTCTCTCCCTGTTGCTCTGTCAGTGATAGACAATGTGTTGGAAGGGAAGTTATCGTGTGGCGGTTGTAATGCCCACCTTGGAAGCTTCAAATGGTTGGGATGCAAATGCAGTTGCGGAAGCAAGGTCATGCCTGCGTTTCAACTTCACCTCAGCCGCCTAGATGTACATGCCCATGTCAAGGTCAGCACTGTGAAGCATGTGAAGGACAGAGTCTCCAAGTCCCGGGGAGTCTTATGTACCTAGCCTCTGAATTCAAATCTGAATCTGCTCATCCATCTCAAGTAAGTCTGGTTTTGATCACAAAACTATATCATAAAGAAACTATGACAAGTGACCTTTTGTTGTTGTTGTTGATAGACCTTTCGCTCTTTGCATCCATCCCAGATCGCCTTTAGAAGAGCAATTGATTATGCTACCTTTGTTCTTTTCTCTTTGTTCTCAATTCTGTCATGGGAGGAGTGATTCCTTCTCTCAGAAAAGAGAATTGAGAAGTTCTCTTCGATGTAAGCAATCAAAGAAAACAACGGATACTCACTCTATTCCCTCACGCTCTTCGTTATATTTCTGTTTCAACCTTACCTACACCTAATTTACTCTTCCAAATTCAAATACGTTCTTCTATGGGATCAACAACTTCGTGAGACGAGGGCCGAAATTTGCAAAGGAGAAATTTAAGTTACACGCTTTGATCTCTGTTTGAAATTAACGCGACTTACTTTTTGGAACTGAACAAGAAAAAGCTCAAGACAACCTAACAAACAGTAAGGCATCTAAGATCAAAGACGTAGAGATTATGGGACAAAAAAGGTTTACTAATCATGTAGAATTTCATAGTAAAAAATTTGCAAAGAAGAGGAAACTAGTGGGTCATTCGTATGTTTAGAGACTAGATCTTAAACCTTACGAAACCTTGGAACACATTCATTAAAAATGTTCTCCTTGTCTCGTCAAGTGGATGCCATAATGTATATTATATATTTTTCAACATACTATTCCAAATAGTCAAATGGATTTGGTCATGTGTACTAAAAACCAGTCTACATGGCACTTAATACACATGTCTAATGTCTTCATTTGTTGAAAACGTGAGCGGCAGGATTCGAACCTGGGCGGGCAAAGCCCACATGATTTCTAGTCATGCCCGATAACCACTCCGGCACGCCCACACGGACATGAACCATCCACGAAATCAACAATAATAAACTTCTATTAAATTGTTCATGAAGGAAGACTACAAAAAGGAACCCTTCAACAACTTGATATGCCAGAGAAATGTAGATAATGTAGAATAGTTTGTCAACTTGGAATCTTTTCTATAAAGATGATGGTTTCACAAAAGTTCGGTCTTTGACTAATAATATGAAGCATCAGAATAAGGAATAGAAGTCGCTACATTATCTGGGTTCGTCTAACTAAGTATAAGTCTTTTTTTCTTGTCATGTAAAAGTTCGTTTCCCCACTTGCTCAGATCCGCATATACTTCTTCAAGATCACACATTCTAGATCTTAATCAAGATTAGAGCTCCCCTGTTGATATTGTTCAGAGACTGCACAATGCACACAAGTCACGGATCAATAACCGTCGCAAACCTTTCCCGTGTTTCACTTTGCTATTCAAGACTCAAGACTGAGCTACCACAAGATTTTGTTTAACTACTTTAAATTGCCAAAAGACTGAAACTTCGTAAGTGGAGAGAACACTTCCAAGAAAAATTTGGGAAACAATGAGATAGAAGAGTAGAGTTAATGTCCATACAAACCTCAGCATCTACCAAATATCTCTTCTGGTGGATCATAAGCATGTTTCTCAGGGAACAACTCTTCGAAATCCTTTTTCACTTTGTTTCTAAGAAGCGGATGCGGTAAAAGCCCCTTCAACAGAACCCTAAATGGCAACTCTTCCGGCGGATCTGGAGATTTCAACATGTCTTCATACACATTCATTGCATCAGCAGGGCATCCGTCTCTCAGAAACCCTCTGATAACCTCAGTATAAGTCTGAGAATCTGGAAAGAGGTTTTCTTTCTTCATTTTCTCCCACAACGCCATCGCTTCGTCCATTCTTTTACTCTTTGCTAAAGATACTATAAGGTCCTTGTACATAAACACATCAGGTTGGTACCATTCCTGCTTCTGAATCACCTCGAACATCTGTAAATGAAGAAGCCAATCATTAACATTCAAGAACACAATGAAGCAAGACTTGGAAAAGACACAAAAGCACAAGAATTTGCGCACACGTTCTATAATAGAAGGTCTAAACCTTCATAATGAGTTGTCAAAGTAAGCATACAACTACTCTGATGTAAGCTCTATTCAGGCATTTCGTCGAACAGTTCATGAGCACCTCCATGAAACTCTGTATCTAACCAAAATTGACCCAATTTTGTAGAAAAGAAACACAGAACATTGCAATCAAACTATACAAAAACAGAAACACGATCGTTGTCGTCAACACAGCTCAACAATTCCACCAAAAACAAACACCAACATGGAATCAAACTAAAGATCCTGAGAGACCCAAAAGAAAAAGAAAAAAGAAACGTATATATATCACCTTAATAGCTAACGCAGTCTCTTCTTGTCGTTCAAGTTCGCCGATAACAGCTAACATATCTAATTTCAACAATCTGAAAACATGAGTCTTTATAAACTTCTCCAGCTTCTCGTCGTCTTCTTTCAATCTCTTGAGACCCAGAATAACGAAAAGGGCTTCTTTTCCGATTAGCTTCTTCCCTCTCCAGAGAGGACCTCTTGGCCTCCCATCATGGAACCGAGAAACAAACACCGTGAAGGGTTTCACCGGAATAGAGTGAAGTAGCGTCTTGGGTTTTAGATTCGAGAATGAAATTCGATGAATTGATGGATTTCTAGTTAGGTTTTGGAAGACAATCGAAGCCAAAGCTGGGAGATTTCGCGAGAAGACGCGAATTGCTATCATCTCTCGATCTTAGACTATCTCAAATGTGTGAACTTTAAATCTTCTCTCCTCAGTATTACATAACATAGTCATAAACCTCACAACGGTAGTGAAAATTACAAAAACGACAACGTTTAAAGGGACTTTGTTAGTTAAACTTAAACGACTGCGTTTTGCTACTTATGCATGAACAAGGAGACGGAGAGTAGCGAGAAACCACATCATAAATAATCATAATTGTCGATTACATTTAAAGATAGGAACTGATTATTCTGACTAATCAGTTCATTGCATAAACTATAATAACATAAGGGACTCCATCAGACCAGATTAGATGTGACGATGCAAGTTGGTCAGCTTGGAGACCTTCCCCTGAAACCGTAACGGTAAAACCGTAAAAGACTTCTTGTCAGAGACAAAACATGTGGAACAACTTTGATGCTGAGCTTCATTCCGAAAATCTTGGCTCTGTAAATCGACTTTGGAATCTTGACGTACGTACGTAATTGGGACTTTAGCTATCATTGACGGATAGTTCAGATTTCTTGGTAAGGATTGACTCTCTACTTCCGTGTTAACCGGAGATGAGCCTTAAGCTCTTCCAGGTGTAGTTTAAACCACAAAGAAAGACATTGGATTCATAGACGAGTCCAGGATGAATTGCGGCTATCGGATTGACCTGACCCGCACCGTAAGCAAACTCGGCCATCTGGTCGAACGGAGAATTCATTGGCCGAGCAGAGTTGCAAGAGACACCAAAAACCAGAGTATAATAAACTTTTCTTGCAATACAAGAAAGCTATGTTTTCAAGATAAAAACCAGAGTGGATTTTATTTTGTTTACCAGTAGTCATGATGGCGGATTGGATATCATGGAAGGAGACGAGCGTGGATGAAACGCTTTTACGTTAAGCGGTTACACCAGCAACGTGTGGACAAGACATTGAAGGTCCGCTAAGAACAAATTACTTTACACGTCTTGTGTCTGATTGTGAGCCGATAGGTGGAGCATCAGGAGAATAAGCAGCTAGAATCTCCCATCCTGGTGCTGTTATATATATCCGGCTGCAATTCAAATTCACATTCCATTAGACACAGAACTGTTAGAAATACCGATAAGTGTTCTATATAATACCTTCAAGAGATCATGAATGATTTTGTTTGGACCACGAGAAGAATAGGAAGCAATGATGTGAGCTATCGGGTTAAAGATTGTCTCACTATTCATAACAGCCGCTTTGGGGTTTTCTAGCAAACCAAAAATTCGAGCTATTTTTGTGTTCATTCATATACGAGTGTACAATATGAATATGATAGCCCTCTTCTGATAGAACGGAGACTGGTAAAGAGAAGATTAAGGGGTAATCTAATTTACTGCTCTTAACAATGGACCCGACAGCTCCCTTAGATAAATTAAAACTTCATCGGAATTTTGACTAGGCAGCCTAGTGTGCAGAACCTGAAACCGCAAGTGCCATCTCATAGATAGTTAATATTAGATTATTGGCTTCCAACTCAAAACCAATTGGCAATGAGTGGATTGACCCATATCTTTTATATATTACTCATGATCCATGTCCAACTTCCGATGTGGGACATTTATTTCCAATACGCCCTCTCAAGATGATGGTTCTTCTAGCCATTGATCTCGGTATGTTCGGGCATGGATCAGCGGACCTACTATTGGGTCGGGCCGATTGTGGATCGGGTTGGACATGTGTGGATCAAAACATTGTGTTTCTCTTCTCCATTTACAATACACAAGAGTTTAGTTTTCCCTTTTATATGTTAATGGATAACCTATTGTACATTAATTATAGTTTTGATTCACCCATCTTTCACTTCTAGATTATTGTGCCATCTTGTGACCCATTTATAATACACTAGAATTTATTTTTTGGAAATAGAATTTTTCTTTTCGGTTTGGATTATCACTTTCCGATGATTTTCAGTGTTTTAAATTTAATTTTTAAGCTTAGGATTTTGTAGTCAGGTTTTATAAATTATAGATTATAATCTAAGGTTCTTGGATTATTGGTTAGAACTTTAGGGTGTAGAATTGTTTAACTAAATCATTATTTAGTTTAAAAGTTTTAATGTTACAATTTTTTTATTAAGAAAAATGGATTGAGGCCTTGTATGTTTTGTTTTTTCCTAAAACATTCTCTTTACTTTAATAAGAGTTTTTTTTTTAATGAAAATGTCCGTGTATAACTCAAAAAATATAAATATAGTACATGAGTGATGTCTTATTGATAATTTATTTTATTACTGAAATAATGGTAGGACATACATAGAGATAATAACTTTTTTTAAAAATCAATCGATCAATTTTTTGTTAAGAGATTAACCGATTTTAAAAACACCGAAACAGTGCCATCGGAATGTAAATAGACAAATACCCCCACATTTGGATTTTCTCTTTCGATCGTCATTTTCTCCAACGAGTTCTGACCATATATACTTGTTTCCTAAAAATTTATTTGTTATAAAAATAGTAGTAATGTATAATACTATACTTTTATTAAAAATGAAACGAAAATGAGACTGTAAGTATATCATTAGCACAACACTTTGAATCACTGCAAAGGCTAGCCGCACATGGAGGATAATGTTACATCTTTTCTCTTTCAACTGATACAACTTGATTGCTTTTAATTGTCTTGAACTTTGACTATTGACGTTCTCGTTATATTTACAAATGTTCTATGTTTTTATATGAAAACAAATAAATCATACTTTTAATATTAAAATTTTGACTTTCTTATTTAACCTAAAATTAATTTGTTTCTATATTTAAAAGCTTATACCATAAATAACCATTATAAAAATCGTTTAAGAAAACCTAAGAAATCGATTATTTTCTTAGGTTTGACAACGTCAAGGAAATCAATTAATTTTTAGCTTGACCACATTAACCATCTACCTTATCTATCAATGGATTAAATTGTGCATGTAATTTATGCTCATTTATAATTCTTCTATCTATTTCTATAATTGATCTATGCAAGTAATTAGTCACGATATTAATTTGATATTTTCAAAATCATAAAATTTGAGAATTATTAATTGTTGTTCATGTAGAATGTTACTGAATGTTTTATATTATCAATTACAACATGTTATATGTATACTATTATTTAATTTTTTAAAGCAAAAAAACTTTAAAAATATTAAATATTAAGATTTTTCTCTGAAAATATATATTCATAAAAACAAAGAAATAAATAATGAAGGACAATTGTTATATGTTCTATTTGGAAACAATTAAAATGTACTTTAATATTAAAATTTTGATTCTTTATTCAAACAACACTTCATTTTTTTCTATATATATTAGCATATACTAAAAGTAAAAAATCGTTTAACCATTATTGATAATCGTTTTAAAAAAAGAAAGAAATAAATTATTTCAAAAGTTGGACCGTTCTAAGGAAATCAATTAATTTTTGGGTTAACCATCTTCCTTATTTATTTCTCACTATGTTTCTCAAAGAGTGTCGTTTTAAGGGTTTATTTTGTTTCACAAAGAATGTCATTTTATGTTTTCAATGTAGATTTTAAAGCTAAATATAATTTGTGTCCCTAATATTTCAGCTTATTAATTAGAAACAGAAAGTTGTTTAGTGTATTAATAAAGGGTATAGAAGAAATTACTTAGTTTTCTTAATATGTGTGAAAAATGTCATAATGAAATTATTTGAGAAACAGAGGGAGTAATGAATTACGTTTGGTCTAACTGTTATCTTTAGTCGAACTGTCCGAACTGAAAATCCAAGTTACAAGTGAATGTAGAATACAAATGTAGATTTGATTTAACCAAGTTACGAGTGAACTGTCCGAATTTGAAGATGTAACAATTAAAACAATAATAAAAAAAAAGTTAAAAAAATTTCAAGTTACGAGTGAACGTAGAATACAAATGTAGATTTTTTTAGCAGTTTATATACTATTTTTAGTATATTATTCTGACCCCAATATAATAAAATTATGGTTCTGTCACTGTATATACGCATGCAAGATCATCATCATTATCATCATAATTTCATAAATCATGTAACATTAACAAAACAAAAAAACAAAAATGTCACAATGAAGGGGAACAATTAGGCTACTTGTTTTTCTTGATCGCTGCTGAGCATAAATTCAAAAACAAGAGAGAGACAAACGAAGAGGAAACAAGATTTAGACATTTTCTATTTTATAAGTTTTGAGAATGCAACGGTTGTATATATATAGGGGAGAGCTTTAAGAAAAGAAAAGAAAAAAATTCACTCAGAATTTTGAAAAATCAGTTTCAAAACGTTAAGTAACGTAAATCAACATTAATTATCAGTTACAACATGATATTTATGATCTTATATCATATCAACGGATATAACTAACATACTTGTTATATTTCGTGGTAACATTGATGCAGAATTTTGATCTGACTACCTTTCCTTTGTAAGTCGACGACTTTGGCAATACCATGTTTGCAACTGTTCTAATAATTTATATTTATTGAAAATTTTGAAATAAGAAAGAAAAACAAATTAGCAAAAATAAGCAAATAATTAAACAAAAGAGAGCAAACCATATGCAAAATATAAGCAAAATATGTTATGACCTTAACCTGAATTGGAATATTACGCTCTGATTCCTCCAGGGTAGTAGAACTAACAAAAGATAACCGTTTAAAGACGCTTATTGTTAATGCACTGAACATTCTCCAAATTATATCAAAACTCTCATGACAATTTTGAGATCTAGAACCCACCACGGATCAATTAGAACAAGCAAATGTTTAGAATTAAAGTGGGTATAGGAACCACCGAACCAGAAACATCATAAACAAAAAACATATCATGAACATTAAGAATTAACAGTCACAAATCACAATAGACGATAACACATAGAAACAAGATTCTGAATTATCAGTTGGTAACATACACAACAATGGGGCTTCTCACATGGTGGACACCGTCAGACCATATCAGATGTGCCGACACAAGTTTTTCAGCTTGAGGACCATTGCCAGAAATGGTCACAGTGAAAGACTTTTTCTCGTGCACTGACTTCATTGACAAGACATATGGAACAACCTTGACTTTGAGTTTCGATCCAATGACATTTGCCTTATAGGTAGCGTTAGGCAAACCAACGTTTGTGACTGTTCTAGTGAAAGTCAGTTTGAACGGTTTTCTCGCCGAGACTTGAGCAGTCATCGAAGGATAGTTTAGGTTTCGGGGTAACGACTTCGTCTGTTCTTTAGTGCAACTTCTGCTATCACCAGAGATGAGTCTTAAGTTCTTTCCGGTATAGTTCAAACCGCAAAGAAAGGCGATGTGGTCGGATTTATTAGCTTCATAGACGAGTCCAGGATGAATAGCACTTATAGGATCGACATGGCCCGCTCCATAAGCAAACTCGGCCATCTCATTATAAAGTGAAGTAGATGCATTCATTGGCCAAGCTGCAAGAAACCCCAAAAACAGAGCATTATGAGTTTTCTTGCAATACAAGAAAGTAATGTTGTAGAGAGAACAAAAGAGAAGAACAGAGTATTCTTTGAACAGCGTGATTTTTAATTATGCTTACCGGTAGTCATAATAGCGGATTGGATCATGGAAGGAGACCAGCGTGGGTGGAAAGTTTTTAGGTAAGCGGCTACACCAGCAACGTGTGGACAAGACATTGATGTTCCGGTAACAACAGAGTATTTTACATGTCTTGTGTCTGATTTGCTCGGTGGGGCATCAGGAGAATAAGCAGCGAGAATCTCTGATCCCGGCGCTGTTATATCGGGCTGCATTTCAAATTCACATTCAATAAGACGCAGAACTGTTATAATGACCAATACGACTAATTTCTATATATACCTTCAAAATATCAGGAATGATTGTGTTTGGACCACGAGAAGAGTAGGAAGCAATGACAGGAGCTGTCTGGTTAAAGATCGTCTCACTTTTCAGAACAGCCGCTTTGGGGTTCCTTGCCAAAACAAAAACAAAAAAATATTGAGGTTTGAGATTGAGAATTTGTAAGAAATATAATGTAATCAGAGAGACGAGCTATACTTTGTGGAGTTCATATACGAGAGGACAGTGTTATAATCGTTTTCCGATAGAACAGAGACTGGAGACGGGAAGATAAAGGAACTGTCTACATTGTGACCCTTAACAATGGATGCCACAGCTCCCATAGCTTGAGCTTCCTCGAGATTTTGCACCGTATCACATAACAGAATTTTTCCTTTCACAAGTTTACTGTCTAGACACCCTGGTGAGCAGAACCTAAATCCAAATTTACCATTTAAACCAGCTATATGAAGAACAAGAAAGGTACGAAAATAAGTGTTTCTTGGGACGGAAGTTACCCAGCAGAAGCAGCACCACAACTACTTGAAGCTGATTCTCCATACACCAGAGGGTACTTTATTCCCTTAAGATCAAACGAATTCACTGATCTTCCCTGTTTGGCAGCAATCGTCAATGTTAAAAGAGCACAAGATATATACTAAGATGGTGGTCTTAAAGGAACAAATATGTGTGTTTCTTGGTACTCACGACAACTGTCTTGCCGTCACCTAGAACAACTTTGGTGACAAACGCGCGATTCGTATTGCTACCAGCAACGGTGAAGATCCACGGCGCAATGCTCGAGACCGTGCTAGGTTCCGGACCATTGTTTCCTGCGGAGTTCACTGTGAGGATTCCCTTGGCCATGGCATGGAAAGCCCCGATCGCAATTGGATCCACCTCGAAAAACGAACCGTAATCCCCACCGATGGAGATGGTAATGACGTCCACATTGTCCGCTATGGCATCATCGAATGCGGATAGAATTCCATCACTGGTACAGCCATTGACACCGGCGTCACATACTTTATAAACCGCTATTCTTGCAGCCGGTACACCACCTCTGGCGGTTCCATTACCTAGTCCATAAAAGCTAACATGATTCACAGCGTTTCCAGCTGCTGTGGATGCTGTGTGCGACCCATGTCCCATGTTGTCACTCGCTGAGTCAGGAAGCCCCTCCTGTTTGGGTATGTAGTTCCTTGCTCCAATAAGCTTGCTGTATACAAATCATTCACATTCATTTAACTAAGAAATTGACATATCTTTAAGGAACTTAATTGTATGATCAGTTAGAGGGTTTTATACTTGTTACAAGAGAAGTTTTTGCCGCCGTCGCAAACACCTTTCCATTTCTTAGGAGGAGGACCAAAGCCTTTGCCACTAAAGCTGTCCGATTCAGGGTAGATTCCACTGTCGATCACACCAATGATTGTATCGCTCTCTATGATATGGTTTCGCTTCGTCCTTTTGCCTTCCTTGAGGCCCATGAAATCCCATGATGTCGTTGTTTGGAGCTTCAGTTTCTTGCTATGAAACACAGACACAACTCCTTCCATACCTAAAAAGATAAATACAAGAAATAGAACAACTAAAACATAAATGCTACCTTAAATATTGAATTGAGAAGAAAAGTAATTTGAGTCTCATAAAATATTTTTGAAAATTTTCCGGTCAAAGAATCCATTTACTTGCTAATATTTCTCTTTCGGTTTCGGTTAACCGGGCCGCGAAACCGTTGAAACTCCTTCTATAGCTTCTAACCAAACGATTCTCGATTGAACTACAGAAAGAGACATTTTATTTATTAGAGGATCTTTGTTAATCTTTGACTTCGATTGATAGAAGGAAACCATATACGAATAATTAAATCAGTATTGATCTATTAAAAATTAATTAATTGCACCTCTCTCCGGTGACCTCTTGAAGAATACTAGTGTGATGCGACATTGGCATGTAGTCAACACGAGCAGGAAGTGCACCCATGTATACTATATACACCTACAAGTATCATCATCATTAATCATCATCATCATCATCATCATGGTTCTTCATAAGTCATATAATTAGATTCTTAGAAGTTAGAGCCATGAGATGATCATAACAATTAAGAAAGGATGCTTTGTGAAATTACCTGTTTGTCTTGATCATTTTTGGCAGCTGCGGCAAAACTCACCAGCAAGGCAAAGAGACATGAGATGAGACAATAGGAGGAACCTGCAGGGTTGGCCATTTTTTTTTAATTGATTTAATCAAATTAAAGTTTGTAAGATTGTGAGAATGAAAAGATTATATAAAGGGAAAGATAATGTACGGGTCTAAGAACGCAATCAAAGTCCTTAAAGTTTGTTTCTCTAATAATTAATATATTAATGGCAGTATAATGTATTTTCCATATTAATGATTTTGATTGGAACGTTTAATTTGTTACCGTTTCTTGTTCAGCAATCCATGCATCTTTATTTTTATTTTTATTGTTGTTCATGAATATAGGAAAATAGAAAGAGATTCCGTTTAACTTGATTTATATTCTTGCTTTGTAAATAAAAAAAACAGCTGAATCTCATTAACTACCATTAAAATCCATTAACCACTAGAAATGGATGTTTTTAAATTTAATTTTATTATGACTAGAAATGAATATTGTTCAAAATTATTTGGGGAATTTGGAATGTATATTCTCATTTCGGCTAATTATGGCAGCCTAATCATGTGAGGCAGGCAATTTGGAATGTACATGAACGAAATATCCTCCACGCAATTTTTTTAATTAATTACTTTAGCAGGCAATGTATGATGTATATAACTTAGAGGTGAGCATAATTCCCGTTCCGTCCCGTTCTATCCCATCCCATCTCATTCATAGTTTCAAATTCCTGTCTCATATGGAAATATACTTTCCATATAGGACAAGTTTCTGATTCCCATTTGGGAATGAGACGGGACTGAAACGAGAATTTCTGAAATCCCATCCGAGACTAATTATATATAATGAATAATATTATATATATTTCATAAATAAAATAATAGAAATTTAGAAATATTAAATCTTAAATATCCAAAATTTTCTAATATGTGTAGAGAACTTTTTTTTAATATTAGATTACAATTTATGTAAAAATTATGATTTTATCTACTAAAGTGCCATATATAAATTAAAATCTTTTATTCATCGTTCCAAAGTCCACAACTTTGTCGCATCATCATTGTTTGACTCTCCATCACCCCACCATTATTGTCCCCTAATCTTTGATTTATTAGGATTTGAAATTACTGGAATTTATTTTGGTTTATTTTGATTTTGATGATTTATGACTATGAAGTTTACGTTAAAGATTATGTTGTGTTGTTTTTGAATTTTGATTATTAAACAAACACATTTGTGATATTTCATTTATTTGTCATGTTTATTTTTTGGGAATTCTTGTTTCCGTTTTGTTCCGTTATGTCTTATCTCGATTCCGTCCCAAATTTTATATAGGACATAAATGAGATATCTTTTGTTGTTTCTGAATTTCTGTTCTGTTCCCATTCCCGTAAAATCTCATCCCAAATTCTAGTTTGCCCATCCCTAATCTAAACCTCTTAGAGAGGTAATAAAAATGTACCAAAGAAATTAAGAAATGTATCAAAGAACTAGTGTTTATAGCTAGGATTATCCCTTAAAATTTTGATCATTTGTTAAAACTCTATATATATATATATAGTTTAGATATTGTAACTAAATATACTCTTAATAATTAGGGTGAATTTCCAATTAGAAAACAAATAAATGAAGATATCGATGTATCATGTATGTATGTATCAACGCATTTTTCGTCCTCAGGATTGCCTTCTTTTGTGTTGTTTTCGTCTCAAATCAATAGCAACAAGTAAACAAAATAAATAATAGTAGCAACAATTGCATCACGCCTATTTTCTTACACAGTAGTATCGTTGGGTACAGATACTTGGATAAAATAAGAAAATAAACCCAAGAAGTTAAACTAAAAAAAAGAAACTATAAGAGAGGAGTATGGAGAACAAAATGGTTGATAAATGATACTGGTGAAGAAGAAGAATATATAGGAGTATTAGTCTTGTTGTTGACTTAACTTCCATGTCTACTATATTTATCTCAAATTCCCTTAATTTAATGGTTTAAATGTATACTAGCTTAGAATATAGTTGTAACACCCTACCTCACTAACCTCACCACCTAACATCTTACCCACATTTTTTTCACACTTCACCAATCCCATCCACCAACCCAAAATTCACCAACCTCTCCCAATTCTTCCTATAAATATAATTCTTTACTCTCTTCATTCTCACAGCCATCTCAAAATCAAATCTCCACAAAAACCACCACCAATCAATCTTTCTCTCCTGGTCCGAAATTTCAATCGGCCATATCTTTTAGCTCGAGTTGAATCTCGCAAATCCGAGACCACCAATAGAAGCGTATCGACAAGACGAGTCCGGAGAGCCAAACCGTGTCGCCGCCGGACGCGCCGCCACTCGCCGCCGGAAGTTTGGAGAGTGACGCCCACTCTCGGCCATGCGCCACCACCTCCGCCGCCACGCGCCGCCGTGTCAGCCACCGATTTATAGACCGTTCGAGCGCACGAGGATCAGTAGCTGTTTCCCGAAAAGCTAAGGTGAGGGCTACCCACGCAATCCCCCCTCCATATGGAGTTTATCCGTTATTATTTGGCTGAGCTGTTTCCATTGATAGTTTATTACTAGAGTATGTATGGTCTGTGTGATCGAGTGTCTCCGTGATCGAGTCTGCTTTCTTTCGTGTAAACCGGACGTAGGTGAAAATAGAGGATTTCATATTTTGCTTGTTCACATGATTGAGGTGATAGTGTTGTGGAATATATTATGTATTTGTATA
>VBRH01001537.1:0-17380 GCA_014578085.1 Cardamine resedifolia
AATTTCTTTTTGGTAAAGGAAGAAACAACTATGTATATGATGTATATCACCAGGTGATTCCTTTGACTATCTTCAGAAGACATTCATTATAATTTCTATGACTTAAAACATCTATTATTTCAATGACTAGCTTGCTGTTGAAGAATAAAGGCCTTTCCGCAAATCTGGTCTTTTATGTTGAGTTATGACCTCGTAAGATCATGTACTTGCTTAGTTGTAAAACTGCGTATTAGGTTAGATTCGGTCTAGGTAAGTGATGCAGCCTGTGTCACAAAGATGTAGAGAGTCTAGAATAAAGTTGCGCCATGTGATTGTTCTTCTTCAGCGTCATATCTCTCTATATTTGGTCCCCCTCACAACCAACTCATCAATCCTAAGGCCAGAAAAGGTGTAAAACTTTGGTTCTTAATTTTGTATGTAGAAAACTGATTTTGGGTCCAATTTACAGAGTTATGAAGATTCTTAAAGGCTGGTGTTGTGTTACTTTGTTTACATCTGAAGAGCAAAAATCATATTAGTAAAATTTGTTGAATTAAGTCCTTCAAAGAATGGTATGGTAAGATATTTGTATGAATAGAAACATTATATTCATACAAATATAATTGAACATATGTATGTTGTGTAGTTGAACATATGTTTTAGCTTTATGTGATATTTACTATCCATTGTTTGGAATTTTCTTTTAATTATATAACGGAGAGAGTTGGTGAAAAGAGTTAGAATTTTGGGGTCCCAAAAAAGAGCATGAAACACCTAAACCAAAGGCAAAAGCCTCATACTACTAAAAATATCCGTGACCAAATGATATATCTAATTGATGAGGCTACATAATAGACATTTATTAACGTTAATAAACATTCACTTGTAAGTTTGTAACACCAACAAAAAGCACATGCAAAAGAAGACAAAATCATGAACTAAAAAACAAATACCAAAATGTATTTACCCATATTTATACATAGATTATCCCCGAAGGATATATATACCTTTATTGATTATCTTATTAACAAAACAAACTACATAATAGAGCAAGCATTAGGATTATCATCACTGAAAAAAGAAGTATAAGAAGGGTCATCGTAGTAAACTGCCGTGGTCCCGGTGGTGGCGTTTGGGTCCACTTTTCTGACGTAACCAGGCGGTGCTTTCTTGTCGTAAGCCTGAGCTATGTACGGCTGAGCCACCAAGTTGTACGGCACGTACGGCCATATCTCGGCTTTCTTCCCCGTTGCTTTCGCCTTCTTCAGGACCTTGCTCGCTTCCACGTAGCCGCTCACTGTCACCTTCTGCTGCTTCTTGTTTATCTCAACTGTTTTCACTCCTGAAAACAGAGATTTACATAAGATTTTAAATGTTATATATATGTATACGTTTTAGATAGGTGTGAGCAAACGAGGAATTTGGGAAAGATAAACGATGGTCTTGTCGTGAAGTTAGTTACCTTTTAGAGAAGAAAGAGAGTTTCTGATTTTGAGGACACACCCATCACAATCCATTCTAACTTTGAGCTCTACTGTCTGAAAATGCTTCTTCTTCTTCCTCTTGCCATAGCCATGGCTTCCTCCATTTCCTAGTAGCTCTGATATATACTCTAATGTTCCTCCAACTCCCATCTTCTTGATTTGATCCTTGACTTGTCTTCTTTTTATCAAGAAATTAGTAGACAAAGATAAATCGTAATGGGTTTTTCTTCTTTCCCTATGTCTCTCAATGTGTTTGTATAGATATTTGTTTTGGTTTCAGTTTGCAATGTATTGTTAGCTAGGTTGTGACTTATATATATAGGCCTTATTTAATTTGGATCTCTGAATAAAATAAATTACTTTGTGTATATTATTGTATTGGTACAAAGGAAAAGTATGTTGTTATGTTTATAATTGTGACAACAAATTTTAATATTGGCCCACTTTATAGAAATATAGAAAATGATCTCCTTAGGAACTTAGGCTGTAAGCAATATATATGCCAAAGACCTTGTGGCTTAGGTGAGAAAGTATTTGATGGAAAAAGTTTGGAACTAAAGGATACGCTTTAAAAACATACTAAATTCGATCATTAAATTATATTTGTAACCATTTTAACTTAGCCTCTATACGAAGTTAAGCTGTATATGTAATCCATGTGAATACAATTAAATTATGGAATAAATAAATAAAAACTTGTTCTTCATAGGATGGCAGAAAGAAGGTGAGAGACATGCATTTTGCTAACGAATTCATACTAATTTATCTAAACAATAATAGTCGGTTATTTATTAAATTAAATAGGATCAATGATAAATTTAGCAAAAATAAAGGTGGTATATTAAAATAGCGAGAAACATCGTGGAGGTTTAAGTCACTAACTTCAAGACAGCTTCACACGTTTGGGAAGAGATCGCGAGCGTCCAATATGTACATGTGGCATATATCTGACGGTGTTAATTAAAATACGCGTGTGAGAATGTCTCCTAATTGGATGAGTTGTGCCACCTCACCTTTCAACTTAGCTGTTTCATATTTAAGGTTCTCTGGGTCAGCTGGTGCATAGACATTGAATTTTTTTTCAGTTTTCACTTTGATAATAAATCTGCAATAAATCTGAAATTAATTTGTATGTCCAACGATCTATTGAAATTTCCATTAATCTTTTTTTTCTTGTTGTTGAATGTTGAGTATGGGATTTTCCCCAAAAAAAATTTGTTCATCTTGTTTTATCAATAATAGACTTCTAAATTCGGTAACTCATAAATACCAACGGATTTCATTATTAAATGAATTTAGCTGATTTTGTTTATCAATAATAGAAGTTAGCTGATTTTTTAAAATGAATTTTAGGTATATATACTATAAGAATATGAAGGTGACTCCACTCTCGAATAATTAGTGGTAAGTTAGCTAACAAAAATTTCTAATGTTTTGGACTTATTGAGCAAACTTCAATGTTCGGTACAATTTAATAATAAGTGGAAGCACTCTGATAAGAGACCAACGAAGTTTCCAATTTAATAATAAGTAGAAGCACTCTGATAACAATATATGTAGAATTATGTTCTACGATTGTATATGGTATAAAACTTTTTCTTTTTACATTTTCTTTATATCAAAGTTTTACTAAGTTTACACTATATGTTGTCCACTATAGCTTATATCCAGACGTTTTAATCTTTAATGGGGTTTGCGGCGATTTTCTTACTAAGAAACCTATTTATTTGCAAAAAAAATATCGACAAAATCCAGATATCCAACACTAAATCTAAATAATTATAGTAAATTATTTATCTGATAAGGTTTTTCTTTTTAACAAATAGAGTAAAATTCAAAACTTTTAAATGTGGAAAGGATAAGGTACCAATTATATATGTCTTTAAATGGATTAAAAAACAATACTTGCATGACCTTTGTTTTGTTGGGTTTAGTGTGTTATCTTTCTTAGATTCTTAATTTGGATTTAGGATCACAACAAAAATGCAAAAGAGAACACACCGAAAGAGAATGCAGTGTCAACTTTAAAATTCATCAACGATCTTTTCTGATTATTTTATGTCATCCGTAAAAAACTAAAAATTAAGTTGTATTTCCTTCCAGAAAAAACATTTAAATAAATTATTTGAGAATGAAAAAGGACCAAGGGAAGTAAGGATTTAAAATTTGATAAGAATATGGACCACATTGATAAAATTTCGGCCCATTAAGCTGAAAATGGACCAGGCTAATGTAATATACCATATGATGCACACTCCACATGATGCTAGTGGCTAGTGCTACATCACAACCACAATCATCACCACGAAATCTACATCTTATGATAACCAACAAAAAAAAAAAAATCATAATTCATGAGATTCATTTTATTTTGATTTAAACTTATGTAACAGTCTAACTCAGATAAGATCTCTGGGGAGAACAGCTGCGATTTAAACACCAAACCCGTGATCGAATCCTAAAAGAAACAGTGTCTGTTTTTATCGTGCAGACAACAAACATACGTATAGAGAATCGTAACAATTGATTGATTCTTCCTCTGACCAAAAAAGGGTTTGGTAATACTTCCCGCAAAATGAATGTAACTCACTCCAGGAATCTGAGTATCGAATTAGAAAAAGAAAAAAATGTACCTTAATGGAAGAAGAGGGAGGGATTCAAGTGTGGCTGAGACAGGTAGCGTAAGATTGGAGAAGAGTCAGAGCTTGTTCTGTAATGGCTCTGTTTCTTGCACGTCGCACCCAATCACTCACTATTTCCTCTGCTTTACTTCCTTTAACACCTTCTTCTAGTGTAGCTGCTGCTTCTGCTAGTTTTCCTTCAGCCAAGTAATTATCAACCTTTTTAATTACTGATTCAATGCCTCCATTAGCTTGATCCACTTCTTTGAACTGTTTAAGTTAAACAAAAAAAATCCAAAGAATTGTGGTTAGACTTGAGAGTTTTTGTGGATGGAATTTTGTTTCGTAATTAGCAATACCTTTAGCCAAGATGCTATATGTGCTAGAGAATGTGCTAACATTCCTCCCCCACCAGGCGGAATGAGGCTGAAGTGTCTAAGTGTTCCTTTCAAGGTGTTAAACTGAAAATAGTAAACAAGAAGAGAGTTGGACAAAATTTGGAACCGTATTGAGATCCCAAAAACATTGATTGTGTGGGTCACCTTTTGGTTCAGTTGCAGTACTGTGTCTGTTCCATTGGATCGTGCTTCTTCTGGAAGAGATGATAACACCAAGTCTAGGATTGAATCCTTATTGATTCCTTCAAGATAAGTCTGAAGCATATTGATTTCTTTTTCGATTGGTAGTCCTTTCGAGAGTGTGTCATCCAGCGCAAGTGCACCCTACAAAATCATTAAAAAATATTTCATATATCAAACTTAATAGATGGGTATAAAAAAACAGTTTTTCATGACATTAACATGAATCCATGAAAAAATCATACATTCGATTCTTACCACTGCTAGCTTGTGAACTGAATGACTTTGGCGAGCCTCTTCAGAGCGCGCATAGAATGCCATACACAGTGCCTTTATCTACAAAAATTAGAACACATTGCAGAGACAGAACTAAACATTCAGGAATTCTGCTTATTTAAAAAGAGATAGGTAACACGAGTTTGTGTAAGTTGGAAAGTTATAATATGGGTTTGACTACTTCAAAGTATGCAAAACATAACTGACTCCATCAGAATAGAAATTCGCTTTCAACATCTTTGCTAAATGCCCATTAAAGCAATTGTATGCATATCTCATCCTCAATAGAATTTTTGAATTTTGTTCACTGAATAACCTATATGGATCATGTATTCAGCAGAGTGCAGTAACAACATTCAATTTTGGTTTACTACTAACGCATCTGGATTCCTACACCTTCCTACCTATGATTTCGAAACAGTCTGTGAAATATTCTTTACCATGAGTTTGGAACCATTAGATAGTTGGAAATGAAGCACACGATTTCGTCTTTACTTACATTAAGATCTGCCTCTGCCATTTTTTCAATTTGTGCTGCCTTTTCTTTTGCAATTGCCGAAATCATCTCAGCTTTTGCCAATTCTTCAGCTTTACTCAAAGCCAACTGTGCTTCAGTTTCCTGCAGTAAATACAAACATATTGTCAGTTATGATCTTCTGAATCAAAATACACTTTATTCTCAGTTCCCTGCACTGTACTGACCTTTTGTTCAATTTCAGTTTTGAGCTTATCTTCCATTCTCTCCTGGATTGCCTTGATTGCAGCAGCTGCTTTTGTTCTTTCTCTTTTTAGCTCCTGAATAAAGCAACATTAGAACTTAAATTATAGTTGTATGCCTCTACCCAGGAACATGAAACCGACATTAGATAGATGCTTACAAGAATCCAGTAAAAAATCGCATCAAATTCCCATAAGTATAAGAGAAGCCAAATATAAAGTAAACATCATTGGCATGTTTATCTGATGCATGTGAGCTGTGCTATTGGACATGGATTGAGTTACTTAGGTAGAGATAACGAGAAAAAAACACCTTATCCAATATTGCTGCCTCCTCTATTCGCATAAGTTCACGCGCCCTGAGGTCTCTCAACTCATTTTCGTACTTCTCCTGAGTACAATCAAAACAATTGGCATTAGTGTATAAGTTAAAACCTCTTAGATAAAGCAAAGATACTACAGAGAATAAATAATCATATGAGATATTCTGTCTTTTAAGCAACCTTTAAGGCTCGTAGCTCTTCAGCAAAAACCTGGGCATCTAAATGCGCCTGTCTCTTCTCAGCTGCATGGATGGCAGTAAGAAAATCAAGTACCAACTTTCCATCCTCAGTCATGTAACCATCTTTCAGCCCCTCAATTGAGCTAGGCAGAGCCTAATTCACGAAAAAATCCGGATTAATCATAGTTTTCTGCAAATTATCAATCGATACAAAGCACTGAAGTAAGGAACAGAGACAGGAAAGTCAAGTTCGAAACCTTGGTTTCTTTAGTTAGTTGCTCCCCAATTGATTGGGATCCAGTGCTTTCAGTATCACTGCCTTCTAGATTGTATTCCTTAAGGAGAGAACCTGGTATTTGTACTGCCTGCTCAATACCATCCTGTAAGAGAACGATTGAGATTTACATCAATCCCACATTAGTTATATAGGCCATAGAAAAATCAAGTATTTAAGAGGGGTTTGAATTCAACTAAAGCTTCATAAGAACCTCCAGCCCTCCTTAGAGAATATCACTTTTTCTACCAATATACTAATGAAATGCATGAAACAAGGGGATGCTGAGACATTCATCTTATGCACTTTTTTAACTTGTAAGCTATTATTTTCATAAAGTGTAGTGCTTTTTAAAGTTCAGCTAAGGAAAATTTAGTACCTCAAGTGCCTTATCAGTGGCAGGATCCTTTGGTGAAGCAGATTCAGTTTCACTTTCTCTATGACCCGAACTAGGCTGGACAGTAACAACAATAGTACTGTCCCCAGCGTTTGGTACAGCTTCCAACCTCACACTTTCTGCCTCAGGCATGTCAGACTTAGTTCTCGAGTCATCAGATTCAGAGTTATCATCAGAAGAAGTAGACAAGCTTGTCTCTACTCTAACAATGGCACTTTCTTGAGGCGTCTCCTCTTGGTTAGAAGAAATATATGTAAAACGTCCAGGTGTTAGATCAGACTCAGTTTCCACTTCTCTGTCACTCTTCAGAGAAGCTTCAGAATGAGTAACTTCAGGTTGCGTTTCAACTTTACCATCCTTTTCAGTAGAATCTTCAACACCGGACGATACATTCAAATGATGAGCCTCCTCCAGTTTTTTAGGAACATCATCAGAATGAATCCGCTCACTTAATTTCTGCTGTTCTTTCCCCAGGTACTCATCCAAATACCCAGTCTGATACGCTACCAGAAAAGCACCAACGACGGCAACACCTCCTATAACCACCTTTGTAGAATTACCTTTAGAGTCAACTGGTTTCCCCACAGGAGGAGGAGGAGTCAGTTTTGAGGCATCTGGTTTCCCTACAGGATTAGCTCCATTGTTGCCAGATGTAGATACCTTTCTCGAAGAACTCAAATGAAACCTCTGATGCAAAACATAACATAACAAAATCAGATACTCACAAGATGCTAACTAAAGAGAGAGTCACCACTAAAAATGCATACTCACCTGAGCTCCCAAATTCCTCGGGAATCTCTTTGTTGACAAACGCGAAGACAGCTCGAGGACAGACCTAGGCAACGATATAATCACATTCTGTAAGATTTCACAACGAATCAAAGTCACAAATAGCTCTCAATTTAGAGAGATCAACAAAAACTCTAAACCTACGCAAATTTGAATTTGCCACAACAAGATTGATATAGCAAGAGAATCGTTAACAATTTTCTAATCCCCAAAGAAATAACTTTCTAGGGTTTCAGGAAACATACTTCCGCAGCATTATCGCGATGCTCCTCTCGTGACCGATAGAGCGAGAAATGTTACGACGGACGGAGGAAGAAGACTCGGAAGGAAAGCTTCCGGTGAGTAAAATAGAATATCCAAAGCGTTTAGCGTTAAAACGACGCCGTATGCACCTACTTGAGTATAAAGGGTATTTTGGACTTTTCAATAAACAATAGGTGGTATTTATCATTCAACCCCCTTCCTTTGGCTTCAAGTCCTCGATCTTTTTCCATTATCAAACACTCGACGAACAAGAACCCTAGAAATTCGCCTCCTCTTTCAAATTCCCAAATAAAAAAAAATAGTTTCTGGATAGAAAATTCCAAATGTCAGCTTTAACTATCCATCTCGTTTAGAATTCTCGTGAAAGGTTAGTCTCTCTCTGTTCTAATTCTTCTGGATTCCATTTTAAAGGTTCGCGTTTCTTTTCTTTTTCTTTTTCTTTTCTTCTGGCTTTGAGTTGAGTAATTGAATTGTTTCGTTTGATTTGCGATTGGGACTGTTGAAATTTGTAATCTTTCGTGGTGGGATTTGATTATTTCTCTGTGTTTGGGAAATCTGTCTAATTGTCATTCTTCTTATGCTAGGAATTTAGGGTCTTACATTTTTCCGGCGTTTGTTCGTACATTCCAAGACGATTTCTAGTCAATTTACTGTAAGTCTTCTTTAATCTTCTCTCTTTTGCATTGGGTTTGTTAAAGAACTTAGCTTTTTCTTAAAAAAATTAAAGATTTGTTACATTGTGATGGATTTCGATAATTTATCGAATTTAATATTGATTGATTTTTTTTCAGGATCAGCTCATAAGCTAAGATGTCTTCATCGCCTTACGCTATCTTGGACAACCGTCCACTTGATAAGTGGAAGGTTACCGAACTGAAAGAAGAGCTTAAAAGAAGGAGATTAATAACTAGAGGTTTGAAGGAGGAATTGGTTAAGCGTCTAGATGAAGCCATTCGTGTTGAGCAAGAAGAGTCTGAAAGACTCAATCGTGCTGCTGAAGAAGCCAATCAAGTGACTCAGATGACTCATGTGACTGGAGGTGACGTTACACCTGATCGAAAGCAAACCACTCCTGTTACTCCAGTTGAAGCAGCATTGAGCACTGAGACAACTCCAGTTGCATCTCAGAAAACCCCACTACCAACTGAGACTATGGCAACAACTGAAGCATCAGCTGCGGTCGAGACAACATCACCCCCGGTGTTTTCAAAACCAGAGTTTAATGTGGTGACGTTCGCTAGTGACCAAGATGATAAAGTTGATGATGTTAGAGATATTGCTGGTCTAGATAGTTCTGTGGTTGATGTCAAGCCACAGGAACCTCAGAAAGTAGATGTGAAAGATGATGGGGATTTTAAGGCCCAACCAACAGAGACAGTGCTTGAAAAATCTGCTATGTACAACCAGGTATCTGAGGTCATCCCCGTTACAGGGTTTGAGGTAAAATCTGATTGTATTTCTACTGATTCTGTGTCAAATAATGAAAAAATAGAACTAAAGGATATCGAAATTGCTGATAATGTCAAATTAGAACAAAATGTTAATAAGTCCCAAGAGCCATCAACAGTCATCGGCGAATCGCATCCAATGGATGTCGAGGAGCCACTTGAGCAGAAGATATCTGTTGGAGGTGGAGATGACAGCAATGTTGCAAATGCAGATATGACCAAAGAACATAGTATTATCGATGCAGGCGACTCAGAAAAGTTGAATTTAGATAGAAGTTCTGGTGATGAGTCAATGGAGGATGAGCCAGAGACAAAGCACACTGAGTCAATTACATCTGATGAAGTGGTGAATAAGAGTGAGAAAATTGATATGCTTACTGTTAAGGACAAAAGCTGTGCTGATATGGATGCTAGGAAAGGGGAAGCCCCTGAAAATAAAAGTCATCCATTGGTGGCTTCTGACAAAAGAAAGCTTCTTGTTAATGGTAAGGCTTCTCATTTTCATTTCTTTTTATTAATCAATTTGTTTGCGGTGTTTAATCTTGTAAGGTCGGCATAGATATATATTCCTAGTGTTGAATAGTGTTTCGTCTGGGTTGTTATGACTACTTCTTGTATCTGTTGGCTTTTGAAGCATCTCTGTTGATTACCAAGCTACATATTTGATGAAATGTTTTAATTTCTACCTCATTGTAGATCAAGAAGCTGTTGGAAACAATGAGCCTGCAAAGAGGCAACGTAGATGGAACTCTGAGAGTATTAAAGTTCCTGAAGCACAGGCCACTAATAACGCCACACCCACTACAACACCAAGGTCGACTGCTCTGAAGCGTGACTTCTCTAGATCTAACTCGTCAGTTAATGAGGATGGACCCAAGGAACGTGTGGGTATGTAAATCAGCACCCCTCTATGTATGTTTCCATCTCTTATTCATTGTCTGATATATGTGTTATATTTGTTGGCAGTGCCTCCATCTCCAAAGGGGCCTACAAATTCCCTCAGAATTGATCGTTTCTTGAGGCCGTTCACACTGAAAGCTGTTCAGGAGCTTCTGGGTAAAACTGGAAATGTCACTAGTTTCTGGATGGACCACATTAAGACCCATTGCTATGTATCAGTAAGACCGCTTCTTCATTCCGCTTGTTCTTCCAGTTTCAATTATCTAAATATCCAAAGAATTTTCTAGTAACACAAGTGAGTTGTGATGTCAATGCAGTATTCTTCGGTTGAAGAAGCTGCAGCAACAAGAGAAGCAGTGTATAACCTACAATGGCCACCTAACGGAGGCCGCTTTCTGGTAGCTGAATTTGTTGGACCAGAAGAAGTGAAAGCAAAACTGGAAGCTCCTCTGCCTGCCCCTCCTCAGCCTCAGCCACAGGCTCAGGCTCCTTTGCGGCCACCTCCAACTACTGCTCTTCCACCACCACCGCCTCTGGCCAAAGCACCTCCAGTCATAGAACGTCTCCCTCTTCCTCCTCCGCCTCCTCTAGTCCCTGAGGAACAAGAACCACCCATAGTCACTCTTGACGATCTTTTCAAGAAGACAAAAGCAATCCCCAGGATCTATTACTTGCCCTTGTCAGAGGAACAAGTTGCAGCTAAACTTGCAGCTAATAACAAGTGATGTTGTTGGTTTGAGGTATTTCAGGTAAACTGTTTTCGTAGCAGGCTCTTAGGGATTTAGCTCAGTGCGGACAATTTGTTGAGTTTGGTTTGGTATCTCTAATGTAGAATGCAGGAGAAGACTCTTATATGTTTAGTAGACTTTGGTTTGAATCTTTGATGAACGAACAGAGTTGCTTGGAACTTTGTATGTTGGACCTCTTTCCTCTACCTTTCTTTTTTCCTGTTTGGAGCTATGAACAATTGTTTGTTCAAAAAATAAAGTACTAATAAACCAAAATACTATCAAAGTAGAAATCTCTCGCAATCCATTGAAAAAAAGGGAAAAAGAAATATTTTGTCATTAGTATAAATCGATTAACATATGTATGATGTATTCCCTTTAACAATTGATAAGAAGAGAAGACTAAGTAACACACAAACTGTAACACTTTAAAATACTATAAACACTACCAAGACACGTTTTATACATATCACACATAATTACATACAAACACAAGTTACACAAGGACGTATACTAAGAGAGGAATCTTTGAATCACCTCTTCAAGAATTTCATTACTTTGAATTTCAGTTTTGGGATTTGATCTCTACATGTTCATAAGATAGACGATAAGAATATACTTTATTAGAAATCCTTCCAGTGGCAAAAGAGGTTTCGAAAGCGAAACTATGAGCTTCGTCGTGGCCAGAGTTTCTCTCCTTTTCTATCTTTTTCATCTTCTCCTTCTGCTTCTTCTGCATGACTTGTAGGTGTGCGTAACTTGCTCCAATGGAAGACATTTCTTTTTTTTAACGAAATAAATGTTGTAAGAATAAGATGTAGTTAAAGAGTTTTCAAGTGAAGATTGAGTTTGTTCAAGAATGCCTATTTATAGAGGTTTCTAAAATCTCGTTGCTCTTATTATATCAATTTTTCTCTTTTGATTTTTATATATAAGAAATGGGTCTATAGTTTTCCTGATATAGCATCTACCAATTTTGATTTAGAGTAGATACAAAAAATAAAATGGAATTTTTTATTTTTTTTTAATTGGTTGGCTATAATCGATTAGTTAAGAAAGATTATCATGAAAAATGAAATATATATAACATACAAATACAATTTGAAAACTAGTTTTTTCATTTCTAAAAACTAAAAAAGCCTAGTTAAAAAAATTATATTCGACACAAGAATGGAATCTATATGGAGTTTTTTCTAAGCTTCTCTTAGCCTACGAATTAAGATGATAACATATTTTATTCGTGAGTGAGACTATGCATCAACTTTTTAAATTTTTTTTAATAGATTGATGTCTTAAACCATCGTGATTAAACTATAGGGAGTGGGTTCTTCCACAAATCAGCTTGTATATACTTATTAGTAATCATCCATTAAAAGAAATTAATTAGAAGGGAGGTTTTATCTAATTTGTGGTTTTCGCTTTAAGGGCGGCTCTTAAACCAGCAGCATAAACTGTGGTCCATAATATTTACATCTTTTATAAAATATGATTGATTTGTATGGTTTGCCATATGTTTGTTCCAAAACATATTTTATGTTTCACAATTGATATATATATATATATATATATTTTAAACTTAACTCAATCTAATTTTAGATTTGAGAATTGATATATTGTTAAGATTATGAACTTTCAGCTTAAAATCAATTAATAAATATCTTGTCAATATTTCTTAATATTTTTTTCTTCTAAAGAATATGTTTGACTGTTCATATAAACTCAATTGATAATTAATGAGGAAACTGATCATGTACGTTTTAGTTTATTATCGACATAGAATTTATATTGATATAAATTTAGCAATAGGTTTTTTTTTTGTTTTTTTTTTTTGATAAAAGACCTTTTTTGTAATAGGTAACTATGCATTTCCAATAAAACTGATCCCCAATTTAGAAAAAGACTACCAACTACTATTATTCTAACCTGTTATGTACTAAGAAAGGTATGAACGGCGTAGCTATTACTTTAAGGGCGGCTCTTAGATTAGATGGATGACATTAATGCAGCCCATATATTATGTTAAAAATAGAATTAATCTTGCATGGTTTTTTTAATAAAGTAGTCCACTGACAAATTTGAAATGTTAAAGAAAAACCCGATATTCGTACCTACAAAATTCATATCTTAAAATGTTGTTAAACCAAACTAAGTCAAAGATATATAGTTTCGACTACAAAGTGAAACCATAAATCAAATTTAAGATGTAAATCCTTGCACATCGTAACTGGTACGGTTCAACCACTAACATGTACTACTTGCTTTATAACAGATAAAAAATAATATACATTGATCGAATACAACAATAGAAGAACGAATATTTAAGTTACTTACATACCAACAAGGGGGCTTTGATAAAAATTAATTATAGCTTCAAATTCTGCAACATGCAAGAAAAAAAAAATTAAATCCTTTTTTCTGAGAAAAATAAAATATTTCTCCATTCGAATAGTTGGTTTTGGTGGGTTAAAGAACGGTCATTGGTGCAGTTAGAAACGTTTATAAGAATCTAAAAAAAAACGATATCTCTAGATTAAATTGTGTAAATAAAATAGCACACCCTCATATTCGAGTTAGATTCAGATACTTTGATTTATTGATAGAAACTAGTAAATTGTGGCCAAGATTTGTAATATAATGGTTTTTCGTATCCTTAAAAAACCACGTATAGATGTTATGTTTAGAAACTATTCGAAGTTTCGAACAATATACAGCCTTCTTTGCTTTCAAGCAACCCAAATTTCACGTAATATAATAATAAACTGGACTCCGACTAGTTGGCCACTAATCTCCAATCTCAACCAACATACCCATTACTTAATTATATATTTTGACTTTTTAGATTATCATAATAACCATGGAAGCATCCATGAGAACTTATTTACTTATTTATTTTATAAATTCTTAGTAGCAATATGTAACCTTGACATACGGTGCTGGCAAACACTTAGCTACAGAAAATGTATCGGTAATCCGCCAATATGTATAATGTGTATTCACACGCGCACACAGCTTAGAACATGATGATATATAGTGATGATAATATATTAAAGTCCATGCTAATTTATTTTATTTTTTGTTAATAAGTCCATGCTAGTTATGAGGGGATGCTAATTATCTTTATGAGAAATTAGTATAATTAGCACCAAACTCTTCTAAAGGAAAATTAAAGTTGAGATGTTTTAAGGAGGGACACACGCACCTATATATATCACCAAGACACCAACATATGTTTTAGGTTTTCATCATTGTTTCTACATTTAGTAATTACTGATCACTGCAATTGACCGAGTCAAATTCTATTTAAATTAAGACGAATCAATTAGTTTTTTAAAAACTAGCGAGACATGCGGTTTAGTGGACCGACTCTAGTTATTGGTTCATATGGGTTTTCGAATTTATGTATGTTTGGTTATGGTTATCATACATGTATTGTTGTTGTTGTTATTGTATGTTACAATATGTTGTCTTTGTAAAGTAATTTATTCTTCTCTCAGTAATTTATTTCTTTAAACAAGAGAATTGCACACAATGATATTTTTAAAATGTATATTGAGCCTTTAGCAGTAAATACTCACGTGGATGATTCAAAATCGCATTATAGGTAAATTTTCAAATAAATTTTATAGTTCTATTTTTATTTTGCGTTTAGATTTTGAATTCAAATATAGAGTTAAGTAAGATCATCATTTGGATTTAAATTTTGTTGGTTTTATAGTTTTATTGTTACAATTAAATATAGAAATTAGTTTGGAGCCAATAACAAGAGATTAAGGGGCAATCTGTCTTATTTTTCTCCCTAAAGGTCAATACATAAAAACCAATCCCACTTTTATTTCTCTCTTCTTATCATCTTACTGTCATAAGTATTGTGGATTTGCTTAATCGAGTCATTAAGACCAAATCAAAATCAAGCGATGTTCAACCAAGACAAATGATTTAGATGTTTGTATTAGTGTTCATATTACTGACCGAGTTTAAACCCGGTTGAATACGTGTTTACGAGCCTTTTTCTCACAATTAAGAAAAAATACTAGTATTAATCAGTAAGTACCCATTCAGATTCCGGATTGTTTTTGAATCAGTAAATTTATATATATACTCTTTCACGATTCATTCAAAACAAGTGGATTGAAGTTTTTTTTTAAATGTTTTTTATTGTAATTTATTTATTATATATATAAATTGAAGGCACAATGTAATTAATTTTTTAAAAAAAAAATTTTTAAACATCAAAAATATGTCTGAGCCCGGGTTCGAACCGGGGACCTCTAGTGTGTGAGACTAGCGTGATAACCGACTACACCACCCAGACTATTATGCTATTTTGGGTTAGTAAATGTATTTAAACTTATTATAGATATCCGATAGATGGCGTGATTTGGAAACATGAAACACTTTCGAGACTCAATTTGTGAGCTGATTTTTTCCAACAACAAAATTAAAAGAGTTTGGATCTTTCTTTTGTCTTACTACTGTCCCCCAAATTATCGCACAGATTTTGGGAATGTTATACAAACTATCTTCATCCTTTTCTTTCCTTTTTTTTCGTTTTAAGAACGTTTTGATTTGCTCAACACGTTTACATAAGGTGAGAAACAATTTTTTTGGAGGCCTCAGACAAAAGCTCCAATTATAATTTACAAGAACAACAAAATTAATAGTCATAATAATAATAATAATAATATACAAAAACCACCTTTGTTCGTCTGAATGAAACTTAACATAGAACAAAATTGTTGTTACCAGTCGAGTTTAATGTTCCTTTCAATGTAAAGCTTGTCAATATACTCTATGATGGGTCGTGACGCTTCCATGTACCTCCTCATATTCTTCTCAACCGATTGATCTGTTTCATTAAGCCGTAACAGAAGTTGATCCCTCGTCGGAAGTGTATACATTCCGGCGTAAACTGCGGTTCTAACCGCCCATGTATGAAACGGTGCACATACTTCCGTATAAGCCGTAGTCGCAGCATCTTTCAAAGAATAGTCATCTGCGATCAAGAACTGTTCAAAAATGGCTCGAATCAGATCTAAGCCTTGTCTAACACGTCTTAAGTTACGCGAATGGCTTCCCGGTGTTTTGACGGTTTCTTTCTCCACGTCAAGATCAAGAATGTTCTGTAACGTGTCGAATGTTTTCGACGCCTCCACCAAATCCCTAACCTTAGAGACGTATTCCATTTCCGCAAATTTGAAGGCGAATCCGAGACAATTGAAGAGAACAGAGACGTGAGTACACGCGCTACAGAAAGCATCAAGCCTCAATCCATCTTCTTCTTCTTCTTCTTCTTCGAGAGGTTTCAGCAAATCCGCAAGATCTTCGAACGCTTCCGTGATTACAGACAAAGGCGTGTTGACTCTGGCTGGCGTGGTGGTGCACACGGCGTCTTCAAACATGTCTTCCTCTTCTTCTTCCTCCATTGCTTTCACCCTCTCCTCGTCTTTTTTATATAGCTTCGCCACGATTGCTGAATTGTTGAAAACTCGTCTTCTTGATTGTGATGGGTCAGAGGAGAAACTTATTTACGAAGAAATGGGGGGAGAGACGTGTTCTGATTCTGGAAGAGGGGAAACGAAGACTTGCGACTTTTTGTTTTTGAGAACAACGTGCATGACTTTTCAGCAACATTTACGGGTCCACCAACAATTTTTATAATGGAAAATTTAACTCTATAAAGGAGTTATGGCTAAAATTGCTTGCAGCTATTTTGGTGGGAGAATTAATGAGGATAGTTATTCTTGATCTATGAAATTTTTTACAAATTGGGATTCCGAAAGTTTTATTTGTCAAAAAATATCTTGAAAACGTATTTCTTTTTTTTTTTAATTTCTGTGAATGAATTATTAAATAAAATCAATTAAACATGAATTAAAAATGATATCAACAATTTAAATCTTAGTAATCCCTCCATAGTAAGCCCGACTTGTTGTAGAAACAAGCTTTATTATACAAGTGAAGTTTTTTTTTTGTAATTGTATGCATGGTATTAGAAACAAGCTAATAAGCATAGAAACCAACTCAAACATGAATTCATAATCCGAAACCCAACCAAAGCTGGTTTTTATTTTACTTGACAACATCAAAACCATAACCAACCCTAAAAAACCGTATAATTGATTAAAATGTATAAAGATCGAACGAGAGTTATAATTAGTTCGCTAGCTATATTCGATTTTTGGCACGTTGGCATCAGCTCAAGATCAAACCAAGATTTATTTTGTGTATTTTCCCATATCTTATGCCCATGATCGGTAGTTGCGTGACACAAAACAAAAGTGTTCGATATCCCGCACTAACAAACACACATTACGTTTAATCTAGGCTATCTTTTAGTAAATAATCTCATACTTCTTAATTAAACTCAAATATACAAATGTAGGTTTATATACAAACAGACTCTGGGCTAAACCATAGCCAAAC
>VBRH01001540.1:939-14536 GCA_014578085.1 Cardamine resedifolia
AAAAAATTGTTTAAAAGATATCTAATTTTGGTTGTGGCATTAGAGAAAACTTTTTATCAAGTCATGGCATTTCAGCCAAAAGCTGATGACTGAAGTAAAGATAAGGATGCATATTTAATATTACTATTTTGGCATTTAATGTGGAAAATATCAATCTTTAGATTTAGAAATTGCGTGGTGATCACCGAGCGTTGACGAAGATGTTCCTCTTGTAGTCCAATCTGTTCATCCCAAACTCTTTCACCCAACTTTTCGAATTCGTCTCTGGAAAAAAATACCTTGAGAAATTCTTCTATGGCGACCCAGGAAGAAACTTTGCCGCAACATCGAAAAGTGTTCATCAGCTTCCGAGGAGAGCTGCGCTATAGCTTTTTCTCACACCTCAAACGGGTCTTGAAACGAAACGGACTTACCGTGTATGACGATCATCGGTATATAAACGGAGCAGAAATTATTTCCAAGGTGATCGAAGAGTCGAGAATCGCGCTTGTAATCCTCTCAAGCAGGTACACTGAATCAAAACGGTGTTTAGACGAGCTGGTGAAGATCAAAGAACGAGTTGAGGAAGGCAAACTCGTGGTTATTCCAGTTTTCTACAAGCTAATGGTATCCGAAGTGAGATACCTAGAGGGAGAATTTGGTGACAGCTTTAGGGATCTCGCGAAAGGTACTTCTGATGACAAGATCAAGGAATGGAAGGAAGCTTTGGATTCCGTTTCGCGAAGGGTTGGGTTGGGGTTTAATGAGAAGAGGTTTGGATTCGACCCTGCTTACTTGCTAGATAAATTTTTGGTTGTAACATAAAAAAAAGCAAATAGCAATGGATTCGAGTGTCTCATATTTTTCCCCTATCCAATTGAAAAGAGGAACAAGGGGAAAAATATAGCAATTATTAGGGTAAATCGGAATTGAATTTACAGATCGAGTGTAAGTCTACCGTTAATTAGGCCTTTCACGATCGGAGGGTCTCATTGTTTCTCTTTCGCTCTTTTGACAGTGATAATGAGGCCGACTTTATCGAAAGCATCGTCCAGCAGGTCAGGATCGCACTTATCCTAGAGAAGTCACATGACTACCGGCTGAGTGAGATGGAGGAAGATGCCTCTATAGACTCTTCTAGATCAGAGGATCTAAAAGGTTCAGACGCTAAAATGAATGCTAATTTCCGGTGATTTTTTTTTTTTTTTTTTTTTTTCAAGACAGGTGACCTACGGTGACACTTTGGTTTTATAAAAATCTTTTTCTTTTGGTGTAAAGAACTTTCACCAACTCTCCAATGGACGGTGAAGTCAAGCCACCGAAAATTCAAGTTTTCATCAGTTTTCGAGGAGCGCAGCTACGCAACTCTTTCATCCCCTTTCTCGAGGCTGAACTTCGGGGAAGTGGGATCAACGTCTTCATAGACAACTATGAGCAAATAGATGAAGGTCTCAACAATCTTTTCAAGAGGATCGAGGATTCTGGGATTGCCATAGTTGTGTTTTCGAGCAGGTACACGGAATCAGAATGGTGCTTGGAAGAGCTTGTGAAGATCAAAGAACGTGCACACCAAGGCCTGCTCAAGGTGTGATGATGAACATGTATATATCTCTATATATACATTCCCTATATATAATTAAATATCGTATCTAGGGAATAAAAGTGAGTTACGATCTAGAACAATGTTATTACTTACTATTGAAGGTGTAGATTATACATCTTTTGACACATATTATTAACTTTGGGAATTTACTTTCTATCACAAGGTGCTTCCCATCTACTACAAGGTGACTCCAACCAATGTGAAACGACTTAAGGGAGAGTTTGGTGATCATTTCAGAGATAAAGCGTACATGTATGGGTCCGACGAACCTAAGATAAAGCGATGGAGAGAGGCAATTGCATTTGTATCCCATAATATTGGCCTGACTTTCCATGAGAACAGGTAATAATGGTTGTAACATAAATTCTATCCTGCCTACTTACTAGATTAATTTTTGGTTGTAAAATAAAAAGCAAATAGCAATGGATTCGAGTGTCCCATCGTTTTCCCTATCCATTGAGAAAAGGAAAATATAGCAATTATTAGGGTTAATTAGAATTATCATTTACAGATTGAGTGTAAGTCTACCGTCAGTTATGCCTTTCACGATCGGAGGGTCTCATTGTTTTTTAAACACTCATTTTGCAGTAATGAGAGGAGCTTTGTCGATAGCATCGTGAAGGAGGTCAAGAGTGTAATTATCCGGATTTCAATTGAGAAAATAGAACAGTCACATGACCGACTGATTGAGCAGCTGGAAGGTGTCCTTATGGACTATCCCAGTTCAGAGGATCTGAAAGGCGACGATGGTGAAAGAGATGGTATTCTATGGGATAGAAATCCAAAGGAGGCTGAGATTGTCCAACCTGAAGTAAAGTCAAGAAGAGATGATGGTTTGAATCCGAGCAAAGATGACAATTTCCTTGGTGATACAAACTCTGATGCAACATCTAAGTTAAAGAATAGCGCCGAGATCAATAAAGTTGACCAAGTCATTGTCGAAAAGAAGCAAGAAAATGTAGGCGAAAGCTCTACCATGGTGACCTACGACAAACCCCTTTCAGAGCCTCCAGAACTGTTCATCAATTTCTGCGGAGCCGAACTGCGCCATGGCTTTGTTGGCGACCTTGTGGAGGCCTTGAAAAGGGATGGTATCAAAATCTATATAGATCTAGATGAGTTACTGTGTGGAGGGAACGAGGAGTCGAGGATCGCGCTCGTAATCTTCTCGAGAAGGTACACAGAATCAAGATGGTGCTTAAACGAGCTAGTGAAGATCAAAGAGCTCATGGAAGAAGGGAAACTCTCAGTCATTCCAATCTTCTACAAACTGGAGCAATTAGAGGTTACACAACTGAAGGGAGACTTCGGTGTTAAATTTTGGAATTTGTGGAGGATTAATCGGGATAACCATATCATAAAATGGAAGGAAGCTTTGGAGTCTTTTGCTTCCTCGAAGGGCATCTACTTGAAGGAACATGGGTAATTGTAGTTTATAATTTATTATTCGCTTGAATTGATTTCTAGATTCCTTGGCTAACATGATCGATGGGTCTCATATATATATTTTTTCTCAATGGTTTTGCAGTTCTGAGAGCGAGAACATCACTCTCACCGTCAAGGAAGTTCTGAGAGTTTCGCTGCATAAAGGGGGAAATCAATCTCTCTTTCTTTCTACAGAGAAAGGAAAAAGCA
The DNA here is from genome assembly GCA_014578085.1 of Cardamine resedifolia. Classification (NCBI taxonomy): domain Eukaryota; kingdom Viridiplantae; phylum Streptophyta; class Magnoliopsida; order Brassicales; family Brassicaceae; genus Cardamine; species Cardamine resedifolia. The sequence goes on from VBRH01001540.1 coordinate 4,157, forward strand.
CCGATTTACCCATAGGAAAAGGAGAAAAGCATGAAACTTATCTTAACAAATGTCACCTTTTTGGAATGGAGCAACACATGGAGCAATTGGAGAGGAAGTTAGAGTTTGATTGCAAAGAAACTCGAATTATTGGAGTTGTTGGGATGCCTGGTATTGGTAAAACCGCTCTTGCTATGATGCTTCACGAAAAGTGGAGCTGCAAGTTTATACGTTCCGTGCCTTTTCTGGGTATTCGTAAGAAGTCAGAGCAGTATGAGCCAGAGTGGTTGCGAAAGACACTCCTGGAAGTATTACTTGAGGGAACGTTCCCAGAGATAAGTGACAAGACAACACATGAATTCGTGAAAGTTGAACTGCTCCAGAAAAAGATTTTTGCTGTTCTCGATGACGTGAGTAACAAGAAACAGTTAGATTTTCTCCTTGGTGACCTTGGCTGGATTAAGAAAGGAAGCAAGATTGTTATTACAACGTGTGACAAGTCATTGCTCAAGGCACTTTCTCATGATAATTATGTGGTCCCGCGATTGAACTACAAAGAGTCGTTTAACCTCTTTAATTATTATGCCTTTGATGATCAATTTTGTAGTCCCACCAAGACCTTTGAAGAACTCTCTAGAATGTTTGTGGAGTGCACTCGAGGACACCCACTGGCGCTCAAAGTATTGGGTAGGGAGCTTTGTGGGAGAGACAAGGCTTACTGGGAAAAAAAACTGGAAATACTGATGGAAAGTTCCAATATGTTGACCCAATACGTACGGAGATTCTCTATTGATCAACTTAATGATCGGCAGAAAGATGTGTTTCTAGACATAGTGTGTTTCTTCAACTCAGAGGATGAGTATTTTGTTAAGAGTTTACTAGGTCCAGGAGATTCTGACTCCAATGATGCTGTTAGTGAAGTAATAGATCTCGCCAACAAGTTCCTTATTACAATCTCTGACGGCCGAGTAGAGATGAATCATCTATTGTATATGTTTGGCAAGGACCTTAGTTCTCCTGAGCGGTATAGGCTATGGAACTACAAAAATATCATCAACATGCCAACCGAAATGGAAGAACCGGTACAGTTTTTGTTTTCCGAAAGATATAACCCAATCATGCTTCAACCATTTCTTGGCTGCTCTATAATAAACGTCCATAATTTTTTGATAGTGATTAAGTGCAAAAAAAGCTGTTGCATTTCCCTGAACGCAAAACATTGAGCTTAATCAAAATGTCAAGTTTTAAGACTCCTTATCTAATTGCTAACTTGTTGTCTTTTAACTTGTTACCAGGAGGCTAACAATGTTAGAGGTATTTCCGTTGATATGTCTAAAGTAGCACAGATCATTCCCTTGCAACGTATGGCCTTCACCAATATGCTTCATCTTCGATACCTCAAGATATATGATTCTTCTTTTCCTCCGCAATGTAAAGCTTACTGCAAATTAAATTTCCCAGATGGGCTTGAATTTCCCTTGCAAGAGATTCGATATCTCCACTGGGTGAGATTCCCATTGAAGGAACTTCCAGCAAACTTCAGACCTAAGAATCTTGTTGACCTAAGGCTGCCTTACAGCAAGATTAAACATGTTTGGGAAGGTGTTAAGGTGTGTCCTCTTGTGCCATATTTTTGCTGTTTTTTCGATTACATAGCTTAAGTATTTTTTGATTGGCGGTTCAATTCTGACAGGATACACCACAGTTGAAGTGGGTTGATCTAAGCCACTCCAACAAGTTGCTCGACTTGTCAGCATTGTCAAAGGCTGAAAATCTTCAAAGATTAAATCTTGAAGGCTGCACGAGTTTGGATGAGTTGCCAGTGGAGATTCAAAATATGAAGTCCCTTGTTTTCCTGAACCTGAGAGGATGCATAGGTCTTTGCTCTCTTCCGAAGATGAATTTAATCTCTCTGAAAACTCTCATCCTCAGTGACTGCTCAAACCTAGAGGAATTTGAGCTAATTTCAGAAAGTGTAGAATTTCTTCATTTGGATGGCACATCAATCAAAGGACTTCCTCTCGCCATCAAAAACCTCAAGAGACTTGTCGTGTTGAATTTGAGAAACTGCAAAATGCTGAAGTTTCTTCCCAAGTGTCTCGGAGAGCTTAAAGCTCTTGAGGAGTTAATACTTTCTGGTTGTTCAAGGCTTAAGAATCTTTCAGATGTAAGGGAGAGCATGAAACATCTTGAGAGTTTACTTATTGACAAGATAGGGGCAAAAGAGATGCCAAACATATCGTGCGTCAGTGAAGCCAACGACCAAGCTTCTACAGATATGTCCGTAGAACCTATGGGCCCGAGCAAACAGCCACGTAGTGTTAATGGAGTATCCTCACTGCGGCGTCTATGTTTGAGTGGAAATGATTTTGTCAGCCTATTACCTGATATTGAGATACTTTATAATCTGAAATGGCTTGACGTGAAGCACTGCAAGAAGCTGAGATGTGTTCCAATGCTTCCACCAAGACTTGAGTACTTCGATGCACATGGCTGTGATTCATTGGAAAGAGTTGCAAATCCTCTCGCCCTTCAGGACTTGTCCGAGCATATCCATGCCACATTCAACTTTTCCAAATGCAATAACTTGGATCAAGATGCAAAGGATAGTATCATATCCTACACACGATGGAGAAGCCAGTTAGGGCTAGATGAACTTATCCGATTTAATGGGGTCTGTCCATTTCTCTATCAGTTTTGGAATTGCAGCATCTGTTGGTTCTAATCTTGTTTTGGTATTCTTTTTTTATAGGGTGTTGTCTTAGAAGCATTGATTGGAACTTGCTTACCTGGATGGGAAGTACCGGCGTGGTTTAGTCACCAAGCCTCTGGACCGGTGTTAGAGCCAAAACTGCCTCCACACTGGTGTAATAACCAGTTTACTGGAATAGCTCTATGCGCTGTTATTTCATTTCCTACCTACCATGAGCGGAGGAATCGTCTTTTAGTGAAATGTAATTGTGTGTTCAATAAAGAAGATGGATCTCATATCCGCTTTAGTTGTACCATTGGTAGTTGGAGCGAACCAAGTAGCACACCAGGTACGTGTGAACCGTCTCATGTCTTTATTGGCTATACTAGTGTGTTAAATATCAAGCAACATGGTGAGGAGGAAGTGGAAGAGGGATGTAGTCATAGCAACGCTTCATTTGAATTTCAAGTGACAGATGGTACACAAGTTATAGGAGGTTGTGAGGTGCTTAAGTGTGGCTTTAGTTTGGTCTATGCAACCAATGAAAGGGAGAATATCTGTTGGGATGCAAAGGCTGTTGTAATTCCAGAGAATATTGAGAACATCCCAGGTGAAGCACTATCTTATGGAAACTCCGGAAATCATGATGAGTATTTTGTTAGAAGTTTACTGGATTCAGAAAATCCTGAAGCTATGAGTGAAGTAAGAGACATGGCCGACAAGTTCCTCATACTTACATTTTTCGGTGGGCGAGTAGAGATGCATGGTCAACTACATACATTGGGCAAGGACCTTGGTTCTCCTGGGAAACGCAGGTTGCAGAATTACAAAGACATCATCAACATGATGACTGAAATGAAACAATCGGTACGTTTAATTTTCTGCAAAAGAGTCCAATCATGCTTCCAACATTTATTGGATATTCTAAAACAAAATTCCAGATCATGTTTGGATACTAACCCAGTAAATAAGAAACCTTTCATGCCCTCAAAAGTAAACGCTAAAATTAACTAGAATGTGCAAGTTTAAAGACGAAATCGTAGACCTTTTTTCGTTAAGAAAATATTAAACAATAATAGTATGAAGTTATGGACAACGCTTATTCAAGAGTATACATTACTCTCTCTCTTTCATTATATAGGATATTAGGATGTTATAAAGATTTTATTTTGTTTTATTATATAAGATATTTCACAAATTTTAATGCTAATTTTAAATGTATTTGATAATTTGTTACCATTTGTATTACGTAGTCTTTTTATTATTGGTTGAATTTTTTTACATTAAATTTAAATAATATTTTATAAAGAAAATAAATTCTTAAGATACAGTTTTCTAACTAAAGCATTTATATTTTATTTTAACTAAAACAACTTATATTTTGAAATAGCGGGAGTATATATATATATTTTTTTTTTTTGACAATAACAGACAACAAGCTCTTTCTCAATATGGAAAGAAAACCTGAGTCCTCATGTAACTGCTAATTGTTTGTTAACTTGTTAATTTGTTACCAGGAGGCGTATTATGTGAGAGGTATATTCTTCGACATGTCCGAAATAACAAAAAGTATTGCCTTGGATTGTACGATCTTTGCTGAAATGCTCAATCTTCGATACCTTAAGATATATGATTCTTATTGTCCTCGGAAATGTAAAGCTACCTGCAACTTATATTTCCCGGATGGGGTTGAGTTCCCCTTGGAAGAGGTTCGGTATCTCCATTGGGTGAAATTCCCATTGCAGGAACTTCCAGCAGACTTCAGACCTAAGAATCTTGTTGACCTAAGGCTGCCTTACAGCAATATTGAACGTGTTTGGGAAGGTGTTAAGGTGTGTCTTCTTGCGCCATATATCTGCTGTTTTTCTTTTCCATTAGATAGCTCAAGTATTTTCTGATTGGCGGTTCAATTCTGACAGGATACACAACGGTTAAAGTGGGTAGATCTAAGCCACTCGAGTAAGTTGCTCGACTTGTCAGCATTGTCAAAGGCAGAAAATCTTCAAAGATTAAATCTGGAAGGCTGCACGAGTTTGGATGAGTTGCCACTGGAGATTCAAAATATGAAGTCCCTTGTTTTCCTGAACCTGAGAGGATGCATAGGTCTTTGCTCTCTTCCGAAGATGAATTTAATCTCTCTGAAAACTCTCATCCTCAGTGACTGCTCAAACCTAGAGGAATTTGAGCTAATTTCAGAAAGTGTAGAATTTCTTCATTTGGATGGCACATCAATCAAAGGACTTCCTCTCGCCATCCAAAAACTCCAGAGGCTTGTCGTGTTGAATTTGAAAAACTGCAAAATGCTGGAGTGTATTCCCGAGTGTCTCGGAGAGCTTAAAGCTCTTGAGGAGTTAATACTTTCTGGTTGTTCAAGGCTTAAGAATCTTTCAGATGTAAGCGAGAGCATGAAACATCTCCAGAGTTTACTTATTGACAGGATAGGGGCAAAAGAGATGCCAAACATATCGTGCGTCAGTGAAGCCAATGACCAAGCTTCTACAGATATGTCCGTAGAACCTATGGGCCCGAGCAAACAGCCACGTAGTGTTAATGGAGTATCCTCACTGCGGCGTCTATGTTTGAGTGGAAATGATTTTGTCAGCCTATTACCTGATATTGAGATACTTTATAATCTGAAATGGCTTGACGTGAAGCACTGCAAGAAGCTGAGATGTGTTCCAATGCTTCCACCAAGACTTGAGTACTTTGATGCACATGGCTGTGATTCATTGGAAAGAGTTGCCAATCCTTTGGCCGGTCCGATGTTGTCTGAGCAGATCAATGCCACATTCAATTTTTCCAACTGCTACAATTTGGATCAAGATGCGAAGGACAATATCATATCTTATACTCGTTGCAAAAGCCAGTTAGTGCTAGATGAAATCAGTCGATACAACAGGGTCTGTCTATTTCTCTCTACCAATGTCCAGTCTTCCTGGCCACATCTCTTGTATCTGATCTTGTTTTGGTATTCTTTTTGCAGGGTTTAGTTTTGGAAGTTTTGATTGGAACTTGCTTTCCTGGATGGGAAGTGCCGTCATGGTTCATTCACCATGCCTCTGGATCAGAGTTAAATCTAAAGTTGCCTCCACACTGGTGTGACAACAGGCTTATTGGGATTGGTCTATGTGCTGTTATCGTATTTCACGGCAACCACGACCAGAGAAAACATGTCTTAGTGAAATGTAATTGCGAGTTCAAGAATGAAGATGGGTGTATTATCCGCTTTAGTTGCACAGTTGGAGGTTGGAGCGAACCAAGTAACACACCACGGAATATTGAGTCGTCTCATGTCTTTATTGGCTTTACCAGTAAGTTAGATATCAACAAAATTGCTGAAGAAGACGATGAAGAGAAATGTTTTTCTACTGAAACCTCTATTAAGTTTCAAGTGACAGATGGTAGGGAAGAGATCAAAGGTTCGGAGGTGCTAAAGTGTGGCTTTAGTTTGCTATATGCACCTGAAGAAAGGAGGAATATATGTTCGGGTTTCAAAGACTTGTAACTAGCCTCCTAGGTGAAGCAAAGCAATATAAAACTTTCGACTAAGACGGATACAGAAGATAAGCAAAGACAAGATGCAATTTGAGACGCCAGAGAAGAATTATAGGTGGGTGGTGGTGGACCACATAAATCCAGTGATGAGTGGTGGACCACACAAATCCTTGTCTTCTTATCTCTTCTTTTTTTTCTCTCGCTAGAATCGGTATCACCTCAGAAGAGAAGGTAGACTTACTTTCCGGCGAAAATAAATATTTGTTGTGTGATGTTATGATGTTAAGACGATTTAATATGTTAATGCTGTCAACTGTCAATATTTAAATAATAAAATAAATATTAATATCTATTAAATTAAGAATGGAGTAAGTATGAAATATTATAGGAAAAATTTGAAAATAAGGTAGTTTTAAAGTTTTTATTAGAGAAATATTATGTTTAAAGGATAGTTTGTGTATTAGGGTAATTATTTAAAACATACCCCCGCTAGATTCGGATCCGCGCATCGCAAGGGAGAAAATTAATTTTTAAAAGTAGTTATTGTTTTTTTTAATATAATTTAGACTTTTTTTTTGTTATTTTTGTATTATAGATATGTCTTACGAATATTGTTATTTTGTGGAGTTGTTATATTTGAGTTTCGTGTAATTTTTTTTATAATTCAAATATTTTTCTATTAATATATGTTAGTTTTTGACTGAAAGTTCGGTATTTTTTCAGTAATAAATTAAATACTATATATATTTTTTTTATGTATTTCATTATCAATTTGCTGAAGACTTAAATTGTGTATAAAAATATATATTAGATATTTCTATAGATCAGACCGTTCATTGCGCTGGGAAAAATATATTTAAAACTGAAATTTAATAAACTAAAATATGTATGTATTTTTAAGAATTTAATTTTTTTTAGTTTTAAAATTTGATTGTAATTAGATGTATATATTGTTGATTGTAAGCCAGCGCATTACGGGTTGAGTACATCAACTTTTAATGTTCCCGATCAGAATGATCTAAACCCATTTGGGTAAAAGTAATAGAGTTTATCTGTTTGGATCAATAAATTTTTTTCCAACATATAAATATTAGGTCGGACAATTATTCAGGGTATCCGAATTATTGGATAATTATAATGTTTTTTAAAAATATATATTTCTTTGTTCTTAAATTTACTTAAAGTTATTCGGTATTAACAAAGTTATTCAAAAATATCAAAAATCAAAGGAAAATGAAAGTCTTCCATCAATGAAAGCAATAGAGTTTATCTGTTTGGATTAAAAAATTTGTTTCCAACAGATAAATGTTAGGTCGGACAATTATTTAGGGTATTCAAATTATTGGATAATTATAATGTTTTTTTTAAATATATATATATATATATATGTTCTTAAATTTACTTAAAGTTATTCTATATTAACAAAATTATTCAAAAATATCAAAAAATAAAAATTTTCTATAAATTACCCAAAATTGTTCGGATAATCTTCTCATCTATCTTCAATTCACAACTAATCATCAAATTATTGTCCGATTCTTAATTCCTCTATATGAATCTCGGATTTATTATACTAAAGATACGATTTTTTAAAAAGGTAAAGAAAACTAAACAAACAAAACATACTGTTTTTGTAGTTACTAAGTATGCTGTCTTGGTACACTTTAGACAGCAAAAGTAATACTAAGCATGCTGTCTTGGTATCAATTTTAAAGATAGTAGACATGATCTTGCACTTACCAATCTACAAATACACTTCTCNTATTGACTCCATTTCTTCTTTATGGACCTCATCTTTTCATCTACTACTTCTTTGAGAATTCTCACGGTTTTACTCCTTTAAACCTTCAACAAGAGATTCAAAAATTTTAAAGTAATTGTCGTGAGGGATAAGAAAGTTTTAGAAGAAAATTTGAGTTTGCACAAAAGAGAAACTAGAGTAATAAGTAAAATTGATTGAGCTATTCAAAAGATAAGAGTTTTAGAGAGTAGCCTTTGTGCTTCTTTGTTGATGGCCAGTTTGTTTATGGGTTGTGTTTTACTTGTGTTTCCACTTGCATCCTTTGCTAGTATAGCTTTGCTTCATTTCTTCTTCCTCTCTAAAACTTTCAAAGTCTTTTTAAAAGCAAGATGTGATTTGTTTCTTGTTTGATTCAGACTGCCCAGATTGTTACTACACTTCCAGGTCATAAAGCTTCTGTGAATTGCACTGTTTGTTAACGTTGTTCCAAGTTTGCTTTCAAAGGTACTATCTTCTTCTGCCCTTTAAGTTGGACATATTGTTTGGGAATTTGTTAATAATCATGCAAATAGACATTTCAGGAGCTCTGTTTCGATTTAATGTAGAATTTAAGTTCCCAAATAATGAATTGTCATTAGAAAGAGCTCCTGCTTTAGGCTAGAGTCCTTGGTAAACACTGTTTCTTACATTGTGTATTTGTGATTTTGCTTATGTGTTCCTCGAGAGCTTTAAAAGCTGAAATCAGTTTTGTTTAATATGGTAGAACTTCAAGCATGTCATGAGATAGCTGGAAGGTGCTATCATAATTTGGTCACCTTTTCAAGCAGTGGTTGGTTACAGTGGCGGATGGAATTTCTCTGATTTTGAGGTATAGAGTTTTTCAAGCATTTGTAATAATCTCCTAAACGATTTGATTTGGCTACACATGATTATTGTGTGACCTTATATTCATAATTCTGTGACCTTCTATATAGGTGATTTAAACGATAGCTGCAATTGGAGTTTCTTTTTACAGCTTGTCTTTTAGAGAAAGTAAAGAAAAAGAAAGATAATATTTTTATCTGATTGTTTAAAATGAAAATCTATCAGCAAATTGTATTCCCATCTAATGGGGTTTTTTTTTAATTTATTTTCAGGTAAGATAAGCTTAACAATTGAAGATAAAGATATGAATAAGGAGGTGACCGTCATATGGAGAAGGTTAGTTCCATCTTGTTTTCTATTGTTTTCTTGATGAGATTTGCATTCGTAGGTTTGGTTTTTGAGTATTGATGGTTACTAAACTAGAGTAGTTATTTGTATAACAATTCATATTTCTTATTATACTAAAGATACGATTTTTAAAAAAGGTAAAGAAAACTAAACAAACAAAACATACTGTTTTTGTAGTTACTAAGTATGCTGTCTTGGTACACTTTAGACAGCAAAAGTAATACCAAGAATAGTCTGTATCAATTTTAAAGATAGTAGACATGATCTTGCACTTACCAATCTACAAATACACTTCTCACGTTAGGCCATGATAATAAATGACCGGAAAAACATATATAGTGTTAAAAATTACTAATAATAATGGTTTCCTCAATGGCATCAAAAAGTTCTGAAATGGTTTTTCGAGGAAACCGATCAAAATATTCTCTTTTTTTCACAATCTTGCACTCTTTTGGTTTAGGTGCTTGGACAGTTAAAGCTAGTCCATCATCTGGTAAACTGTTAAAGAAAAACATTACTCATAGCTAAAATTACCATGAAAAATATCTTTAAACTAAGATAGGTAAACATACTTGGCAATAAAGTCTTCAACAGCTGGGTAGTTGACATTGATCTCCAACAAAGATGTGTTATAGGCATTTGAAATTGATCTTTCACCTATCATTAAATCTTCCGAATTAGTTTAAAATTGTTTTAAATATACTGATATCAAAAGACGACAGTGTAATTAGTATGTACAAATATAATAACAAAACAGTTCATGACATTTATGGTAAATTTATAGTTGTCAATTAAGTTTACAAAAAGCGTTTAAGAAATTTAAGACTACACATTAATCACATATAGGGACACTACATCTATCTATAGATATATATTAAAAGATTGATGAAATCGTTTTTATTACAATTAAGTATGATGAAATCCCTATAATATGACAATGATGAAATCGTTTTTATGACAATTAAGTATGAACATAATGGCCATATAAAATTTTAAAAATACCTTTGAACATATTGATCTTAGCAAAGCGAATCAAACATATCAGTGATGTCATGAGTTTTCATTTCACCAACACTTACCACCTGTCCCAATATGTCTAGAAAACAAATAGAGTGAAGACTTTTATATAATTCTAAAAAATTATTAATTACAAATATGCATAATATAAAAATAAATAATGAAAAGAATAGCCTTACCAACCAAAATATTCTCACTCAATCCTGATTCATTTGAAATATCTTGAAACTTAGCAAAATCGAAA
>VBRH01001541.1:0-10033 GCA_014578085.1 Cardamine resedifolia
CTGATTGCTTGATTGTTCTGTTTATTTGATTAGGTTGGTCATGCGGTGGCCCGGCATGTAGCTGAGCGTATAACAAAGGACTTATGGGTTGCAATCCTTCAACTGGTGCTTTATCAGTTTGTTATGCCCGATCTTGTGAACACCATGTCTGCTCTTTTCCTGAAGCTTCCTTTATCCAGAAAGTACATCTTCTTCCTCTCTTCCTATCAACGTCCTGTACTCTCTACAACTGCCAGTCCTTTGTTTTTTTACTGCAATAGCTCTTTCGTTCTCAAATAACTCATGAGGTCTATTTAGCACTGAGGAGAAGTTAGCTTTTTGGGAGGTTTTGCGTTCATTTTTCACGTTGTTTTGCAATTGATTAGAAACAAAAGTTCATATATTTTGATAATTTTTAAGAAACTAATCATCTTGCGAATCATTAGAAGCTGTTGGTGTTGTTAGGTATATGATAGGAGAAGTGAACAAGAATGGTATGTGAATTATCAAGTGCAACAATTGGTATAAATTGGATATATTTGTAACAAACATATCATCTGGTGAACCATATGGCTCCAAGAACTTATATTGTTAGTAGCTGTTGTGGTAGTTAGGGATTAAGAATAACAAGTTCTGATGCATTCCAAGTCCCCTTGTGTGTGTGTGTTTGATGTTCACAGGATGGAGATAGAAGCGGATTACATTGGTTTGCTATTGATTGCATATGCGGGATACGACCCACGAGTAGCTCCCTCAGTGTATGAGAAGCAGGGGAAGATTGGAGGAGAGAAAGAACTTGGGGAAAATCTATGGACACATCCCTCAGGAAAAAAGAGATCACAGCTTTTAGCTCAAGCCCATGTGATGGAAGAAGCACTAATGATCTATAGAGAAGTCCACGCAGGTCGTGGCATTGAAGGCTTTCTTTAGCCCTTCTCCACTCATACTCGTCTGCATCTGTACTGATTATTACTCTCCACCTTCCCTTTTATGTTTCAGAGATATTGCATTTTTAAAGTAACATAACACATAGTTTGTGTAAGTTTATTCAAATCAAATGATATATTATGTCATGTTAGTAAGTTAGTTAAACTGATTGATGCAAAATATTGATTCTGATTGTGATGTTTACTTTGGATATATTGGTCTAAATTAACATTTTTGACATAAAATAGCAAATCTGGTTTTTAGTGGGGTTGTATTTTGCCAACGGTGGGAAGAGGAAAAAACACAAAACTGAAGTTTAAAATTTATGAATATTGATGATTTCAGGATATATATCAATTCAATGAATATATGGAAAATAATCAAATATCAAAATATCTAGGTGAAGCCAGATCTTGCTTCTTTTGGCATTAGCTTGAGAGAGACAGAGAGAAACTGTGGGGGCCATTTTGCGTTTGAGCTTTAAATGTGTGTTTATAAATGCTGTGATAGACCGTTGTGCTGACCACTGCTTATTCTCATTAAAATTCAATTCCATAGAAACTGAGATAATTTGTATTTTACCCAAATTATTCTAGTTTTTTCATTGTAAGTTTTAGATTTTTTTTGTTGACATACCGTTTTATTAGTATGGGAGACCGACAAAAGAAGACTTTTGACCAATGAAAATGTCCCTTTAGTATAAAGATCTTGTTTTTAATTAGTTAAACTAAACGTGAGTTTTATTATGTTTTTTTTTTCCGACATTGTCAATCTTATTTTCACATCATGTTTTTCTCTTTAATAATTCGAGTTGAGGTTTATATCATTTATATACGGCAACACGGATCTCCACCGTCGTCGGTCTACAAAAGAGAGTATCCTACAAAAACTAAATACTCATAAATTACATACTTGTATATGTCTTTTGATTACTTGCTTTTTGAATAACCTCTTTAGTACTTTTCTATGTCTTTTGAATACTTTTTAAAATCACTACGAAAGAGCATCTATGTTTTTTTGAATACTTGATTTTATTCGTCTCCTCACAAAAATCCAAACCAAACAAAAAAGCTTGATGTGACACATTTTGTTTTCTACGTAAAATGAGAAAATCGAAAAAGATAACTCAAGACTATGCCTCGTAGACTCCAAGACTTGCTTAATCTCATACCTCATCAGTAAAATAGTAATAATATGTTTTCCCAAGTAATCAACAAAAGCGTAAACTAAACTAAGTAAGCATTAAAATATTGAATACGAATTTCAAGCAGATGAGTCATAAATTCTAAAACCTAACGGTACTAATATGCATAGAAGTAGGAGAAAATGGTAAAGACCTCATTAATTACATTTCTCTGCCATTACCAACCACTTGGCGAGTAATTGTGCTCACAGAGCATCTATGAAACCACCTCTTCCTTCTTCACCTTTATTACTTCATCTCTTCTTCTCCGATAAAGAGAGAGTGAGAGATAGAAACAATCTCCAATACTCTCAACAATGGCCGACACAAACCCACTTCAAAAATGTTTTCTTTTTATCATCTTCTTCTCCATCAATCTCATCTTTCTTCAAGCAGAAACTTCTCAAATCTCAGACAAGAAGACTTATGTCATCCACATGGACAAATCTGCCATGCCTTTACCTTACACTAATCACCTACAATGGTACTCTTCAAAGATTAACTCAGTAACACAACACAAATCACAAGAAGGAGAAGAAGATGACAACAACAGAATACTCTACACTTACCAAACCGCGTTTCACGGTTTAGCTGCTCAGCTTACAGAAGAAGAAGCAGAGAAGCTTGAAGAACAAGATGGTGTTGTAGCTGTGATTCCTGAGACAAGATACGAGCTTCACACAACAAGAAGTCCAACGTTTCTTGGTTTAGAAAGACAAGAAAGTGAAAGAGTTTGGGCTGAGAGAGTCACTGACCATGATGTGGTAGTTGGTGTTTTAGACACTGGGATATGGCCTGAGAGTGAAAGCTTCAACGACACAGGTATGTCTCCTGTTCCATCTACTTGGAGAGGAGCTTGTGAAACTGGAAAAGGATTCTTGAAACGTAACTGTAACAAGAAAATCGTTGGTGCTAGAGTTTTCTATAGAGGCTATGAAGCTGCAACAGGAAAGATCGATGAAGAGCTTGAATATAGATCACCAAGAGACAGAGATGGTCATGGAACACACACTGCAGCTACTGTAGCTGGCTCATCTGTTAAAGGAGCAAATCTTTTTGGATTTGCTTATGGAACAGCTCGAGGAATGGCTCCAAAAGCTAGAGTAGCTGCTTATAAAGTTTGTTGGGTTGGAGGATGTTTTAGTTCAGATATTTTATCTGCTGTTGATCAAGCTGTTGCTGATGGAGTTCAAGTTCTCTCTATATCATTAGGTGGTGGGATCTCTACTTATTCAAGAGATAGTTTATCAATAGCAACTTTTGGGGCTATGGAGATGGGAGTTTTTGTTTCTTGCTCAGCTGGTAATGGTGGTCCTGATCCTGTTAGTCTCACTAATGTTTCACCATGGATCACAACCGTTGGAGCAAGTACTATGGATAGAGATTTTCCAGCTTTAGTGAAGCTTGGAACTATGAGAACATTCAAAGGTGTTTCACTTTACAAAGGTAGAGAAGCTTTGTCAAGAAACAAACAGTATCCTCTGGTTTACTTTGGAAGAAACGCAACTAGTCCTGATCCAACCTCGTTCTGTTTAGACGGGGCTTTAGACCAGCGCCATGTAGCGGGAAAGATCGTGATATGTGACCGTGGTATTACTCCAAGAGTGCAAAAGGGTCAAGTTGTGAAAAGAGCTGGTGGAATTGGGATGATTTTAACTAATACTGCTACAAATGGAGAAGAGCTTGTTGCAGATTCTCATTTGCTTCCAGCTGTTGCGGTTGGAGAGAAAGAAGGTAAAATGATTAAACAATACGCAATGACGAGTAAGAGAGCTACCGCGAGTTTAGAGATTCTTGGAACAAGAATTGGTATCAAACCTTCACCTGTTGTAGCAGCATTTTCATCAAGAGGACCAAATTTTCTATCTTTAGAGATCTTGAAACCGGATTTGTTAGCTCCAGGAGTTAACATTCTTGCAGCTTGGACAGGAGACATGGCGCCATCGAGTTTATCATCTGACCAAAGAAGAGTTAAGTTCAATATACTCTCTGGAACTTCAATGTCATGTCCTCATGTAAGTGGTGTAGCTGCATTGATCAAATCAAGACATCCAGATTGGAGTCCAGCAGCAATCAAATCAGCTCTTATGACAACAGCTTATGTTCATGACAACACACTTAAGCCACTTACAGATGCCTCAGCAGCAACTCCTTCATCGCCTTATGATCATGGTGCTGGTCATATAGATCCATTAAAAGCTATAGATCCTGGTTTGGTCTATGACATTGGTCCTCAAGACTACTTTGAGTTCCTCTGCACTCAAGATTTAAGTCCTGCACAGCTTAAGGTATTCACAAAACATTCAAACAGATCTTGCAAACACACTCTTGCCAAAAATCCAGGAAACTTGAACTACCCTGCGATCTCAGCTGTGTTCCCAGAGGACACTCATGTTAAAGTCATGACTCTTAGAAGAACTGTGACCAATGTTGGTCCTCATGTTGCAAGCTACAAGGTTTCTGTCTCACCTTTCAAAGGAGCAGCAGTGACTGTCCAGCCTAAAACACTCAACTTCACTACGAAACATCAAAAGCTTTCGTACACTGTTACTTTCAGGACAATGTTGAGGATGAAGAGACCTGAGTTTGGTGGTCTTGTGTGGAAGAGCATGTCACATAAAGTTCGCAGCCCGGTTATAATCACATGGTTGCCACCTCTGTAGACAACATCAACAACAACCTCTTTTAAGCAATTTTAATGTTTTAGTTTCCACAAATAAAAATTCCTCATGTAATGAGAACTCTTCTCTAGATCAATGTCTTAAAATCTGCAACGAATTTTTCTTTAATATTATTAGAAAACTATATGTTCTTCTTTTGTCACAATGAGAACACTTAACACAAAACAAACCAATTATAGTCATTTATATCATGTTCTTGGAGCCGGCAAAAAAGAAATCATGTTCTTGAAGCTTGCAAAAAAACATATTGGGCTTTTTCATTAATAGGCCCAAGTAAGACAATGTAAAATTCTCAACTTATGTTAGAGCATGAAACTAGTTTCTCAAATATATTATTTTAACCTTTTTAATATAAATTAATTATGAATTTAAAATTTAAATTAAAAAGAAATTTATAACCAATAATATATTGACATGTGGATACATAGTTTCTAGAGGGGTTTTCATGAGTTCTCAAATGAGAACTGATTCTCTCCTCTCTCTTCAACTTTTAATTATTTTTCTTTTTTTATTGATTGAAAACTTTATTGAAAACTCTCTTCAACTTTTAATTATTATTTTTTTTAATGATTGAGAACCCCATTGAGAGACTACCAGTATTTATGCTCTTACATCTCTACCCTATTAAAGTAGAAGTACTTTTAAATATATAGCCAAACACTAACTAAATCATAAGTTTTAAAATTAAATATTATTAACTTATCATCGGATCCAAACACTAATCCAAAAATATTGCTACGATTTATCCCACTAGAGTATAAATATCTTCGGAATTTATCTTTCGAATTTACATTAATTCCGAAAATTTCATTTAGTAATTTAGTAACCATAATCAAATCTACTTATAATTTATTCCCATTTTAAAATCAAATTTAAAATCAAATCTAAATCAAATAAAATTTTTCCCTTATAGTTAGAGGTTACACATTTATTTATTCTCATCTCGAGATCTATACATCTTTATCAATGTATCCAAACAATATTTTACCTATTCTTATATCCAAACAATTTCTAATTAATTTATACAATCATTATACCGAAACAAAATTATTTCTTTATCTAATAGTTAGATTTTAATAGTATGAATTATGATTCTCCTATCACTTTTGTTTGATTTTATTATTAACTTATTTTAAATTATTATAAGATACATATAATTAATTAAATTTTATATTTTTCCTGCATATATAATGATTCAAATTTTTTATTCAATGTCACATATCGTCTTAAATATTTGAGTAATAGTTCATAATCATATTATATAAGGGACCAAAAGATTGTTAGTTATAATCATATTATAATAAACATCCCAACAATAAATGTTCCTAAATATTCTAATCCGGAATTTCTTAAATTTAAATAATGATTAAATATCATCCGGATTTTCCTTAATTCAAACTAATGATTAAATCAAACACAATCTAAATTCAATTAATATCAATATATGCATTAAATATTAAATATTCAAATTTTAAAGTATTGTTCACGTTTTTAATTGATTTAATTATTAAAGTATAATAAATAATATCTAAAAAATAAATTTTCCTAAATATTCTAATCCAAATTTTCCTAAATTTAAATTCGTGAGTAAATATAATCCGTATTTTCTTCAATTATTACTGATTAAATCAAACACAATCTAAATTCAATTAATACTAGATATATGCATTAAATATTCAAATTTAAAAGTACTGTTCACGTTTTTAATTTATTTTATTATTAATAATATAATAAATAACATAGAAACTTTCGGAGTAAGTCAAAAATAATATTTTTCTATAAAAATCCCTAAATTGACATATTTTCTTTCATATATATATCATGTCATTTCATTCAACGACATATTCATTTTTTCAAGCTTTTCTATTTATATTTTTTTGTCATTGCATTGTTCATTGTCTTGCATATTTATTGTAGCATTTTTTATATGTGAATGTCGATGACTAATATTGATTTTTTTATGATGATTGACGAAGGTTATTATGATGGAAGCAACAAAGCAATTATGGTGAATCTATTAAGTTTTTAATGGTATGATATAATATATATTAGATGTACAGTATCTAATGGTATGAATAGGCATGGCCAAAATCTAACCGTAACCGTATTTCGGAC
This sequence comes from Cardamine resedifolia, assembly GCA_014578085.1. NCBI lineage: Eukaryota > Viridiplantae > Streptophyta > Magnoliopsida > Brassicales > Brassicaceae > Cardamine > Cardamine resedifolia. Next base: position 6,886 of record VBRH01001541.1, read on the forward strand.
CGTAACCGGATATTTTTCAACCGTAACCGTATAAAATGGTTAAAAACCATAACCGTTAACCGTAAAAATATATTAGTTATGGTTAACCATATATTATTAACCGTAACCGTATTAAACTGTTGGTTAACCGTATAGTAGTAACCTTAAGACTATAACCGTAACCATTTTAAATTTTTTTTTTTTTTTGGTAGGAACCATTTTAAATTTTTGTGTAAACTGAAAATGCTACTGATATTAATTTTTATTTTAGTCATCAAATAATCGAATAGTATTTAACCGTAATAACCGTAACCGTATATAATCGTAATCGTTTTAACCGTAACCGGCTTAACCGTAACCGGCTTAATCGTAACCGTTTTAACCATAACCGGCTTAACCGTAACCGTTTTAACCGTAACCGGCTTAACCGTAACCGGCTTAACCGTAACCGTTTTAACCGTATATTAAATGGTTAAGGTTAAAGTTAAAAAAAATCACAACTGTAACCTTAATAACCGTAACCGTGGTCATGTCTAGGTATGAAGTGTCTTACATATTTTATTGTTTCCTAAATCTGTATTATTGATATCAAATCTAACATAAACACCAAAATATTTTTCAAAATTACTGTTCACGTTTTAAATTAATTAGTTAGTAAAAATAATAATAAGAAACTTTCATATAAGCTAAACATAATATTCTTCTTTACAATTCTCTAAATTCGCATCATCTATACCCTATGTAATGTCAAGTCATTCCATTAAACTAAACATCCATTGAATCGTTTCATCTTTTTGTTTTGTTTTACATTGTGTTTTGAACTAATTTATTTGTTTTAGTTAGAGTTTTTTTTTTAATATACATAGTGATTATTATATAAATACGTTTTATTTGAACCATGTATCTCCTATTTGTTTATTTATTAAAATGTATCTCCTATTAATACTGCGTAATTGATTTTGTTTTTTGTTTGTTTGTCAGGTGACTCAGTTGAAAGCGGAGGAATTAACGACGACAATAGTTCCCGGAGATGTTGGGATAACGACGGAAAACCCAGAGAATCCTATGGTATTTGACGGTCATTGCCGATTGGAATCACGGTGTACGAGGTTTGTCTTTTTTTTTTTTGGATTTATTTCATAATTTTTTTTCTTGTGATTGTTTATAATTCTGTATTTTTCTCTGTTGCAGCTTCTTTTTATATGGAAAATAATCAAGCCTAGCACTTCTCAATACATTTTCATAAATATTTTAACTTTTTTTTTGATAACCCACAAATATTTTAACTTATCATACATGTATATAACTTATCTCTGTTGACCGAAGAATATTGCTTTTTTTCATGTTTATAACCACATTTAAAGAAGAATCAATGTTTGTGATAAGGTCAGGAAGTGACTATGTTGCTTGAGAGGCAAGGAACAACAAGGTCTAAATGAAGAAGAAAACGTCATAAAAGTCTTAGAGATAAACGTTCGTCTTCCTTCGTTTTTTTTAATTATAAGTTTTGCTTTTTATATTGAAGATTCATTTAGAAAGAGGTGAAGTGTCAGCATAATTTCACTTTCGTTAATGACTGGGTTAATAGAAAAATGTAGAATGATGAGTGTATGTGTAGAGTAGTGAGATAATTGGTATAAAAAATGCCAAGTCCAAGCTGTCAATTTCTTGGATATTTGTGGTAGAGCTAGAATGATTTCAAAAAGATGGCAACTTCAGTGTACATATTTGTTTTTTTTGGACTTTTTATAACATTTAGAAGAAAAAAATTCGGTGGGAGTTTAAGAATTATTGCTCTTAGGTGGGGTAAATAACCTCTCCATTTGTTTGTATCTAAGGGATAACGATTTCCTAAATCAAATTAAAGTTAATAAAATAAATAAACAAATATCCTACCTAACATAATCATAGAAAATATTAGGCTAATACTCAGGCGTTGCGCGAGTTTAATATATATATATATATATATATATTTATTACATTTTCTAGATGTATATATATATTTTGAATGTTGTTTTTATTTTTATATATTTAATAATTATTTTAATATCTTTTAATTTATTATTCTCATTTTTATTAGTCTATTTTATTCTTTGTAATCTAACTATTTTATTAATAATATTTTTTTATAAATATTTAAATAATATAACACAGTTATCACTAACTTTCGTATTTCAAGTCACACATTATTTAAATTTTCATAGTTTTCATAGTTATTTTTTTTGTGTTTAATTTAATTGTCAGAATGAAAAAAATGTAAGAGAATAGTGATTTAATTTGTTGGTTTAATTTGTAGTCTAATTTAATAGTGGTTAAAAAGGGGAAATTGTATCTTGGTTAAAGTAGATATGTGATAGTATGTCAGAACTACACATAAAGAAAACTCTACTTTATTATATAAGATTAGGCCAGTTAAAGGGTGGGCCTTGTGGGCAAGTCTAGGCGGATTGCAGATTTTAGTGGATTATGCCTGCGGATTAGCGAGTCGGCTCGCATGCTACAAATATTTAATAAAAATAAATATATTCTATATATAATATATTATTTTTATATAATTAATATAATATGTGATAATATAACGTAATTTAAAGTATAAAAGTTATAATATTTACAAAAAATTTAAAGATTCAAATTTTTAAAAATGAACATATATTACTCAATCGAAAAAAAAAATGTTTGTTAAACATCTCACATCTAGAGGTGTCTAAACGGGCTTAAGCCCACGGGCTTAGCTCGGCACGATCCTCTACGAGACGGATATAGACACAAAAATATTAGATCCGTTAAAGGGTGGGTCTTGTGGGCAAATCCAGGCGGGTTGCGGATTTTAACGGATTATGTCCGCGGATTAGCGGATCGGTGTGCGGGCTACAAATATTTAATAAATAAATATATTATAGATATAATATATTATTTTTATATAGTTAATATGATATGTGATAATGTAAAAAAATTTAAAATATAAAAGTTATAATATTTACAAGAAAAATAATATTTAAAGTGACTTTAAATTTAAAAAATGTTCATTTTAATTTGTAAAAGATAAATTAAAAATTTTAATAATATTTAAAATATAAAAATGAAGCCGTGGGCTTGCATGTCAACCCACTAGACTTAGCGGGCTGCATTTAGACATAATTTTTTTGATGCGGATCTAACGGACATGTCC
>VBRH01001541.1:17657-29038 GCA_014578085.1 Cardamine resedifolia
TATTATATTTTAATTTATATTTTTTATGTATAAACCTATTAATATTAATAATTTATTATACTACTCAGCTTATTAATAAATATTTGTTCATAATTTTTTTATATATATTGAAATAATACTATAAAATATTTTGTTAGAGATTTTTAATTTATGGGGAAATTTTTTATTTTATAATTAATATTTAAAACCTTATATTGTGTTTAATTGTATGGATTAGAGAATTAGTTGTGAAGGTTGTTTGGATACATAAATATTAGTTAACATGCTACTATATATATCGTTCTAGTTAATTAAACTCGTTTCTTGTAATTATATGTGAGCTTTCAAACTAATTCCCTTACCTAAATGTTTATATTGTAACTAGAAACCCACCAAATTGAAGGGTTACAAATATGGCCTATGGAAAATATTGTGAGTGATTACTTTAAAATATCTATCTATTCTTGTACACTAACTTACTAGTCTAAGAGTGAAACTTCGTAATTTGCAAAACAACCTTTAATTATTTTATTGTATGCCGTCCATGTTCAAGTTCAAGTTATCCTTTCAAGATATATATTGGCTTTTGGGAATAAGAAAGTCGGCTATAGACTATGAGTCAAAACTGTACTACTTACCTATGTAGTTTAAGATCATGAAACAAACATTTCTGTTTGTTAAAGATGACAAAAACATTTTTTTTTTTAATGCTAAGTAGATAAGACTTTAGATTTGGTATCTATAGTTTGAAACGATAATGTTTAAAGCTAGATCGATATGTTTTGACACAAGTTTGGTTAACCAAGGTTTCAGGTTGTTTTGGATAACGACAAAGATCTCAATCTGTGTACTTTGTCCTATAAACAAAAATTTCATAGATGTACTAGGACAAAATTTGTAGTAAGTGGATATTGAAGATGAGAATTAAGTAAAGGGAACTTCGAGTAGCTTTTTTATTTTTTGTTAAATACTTTGAGTAGCTTATATTTTTTCTCGACACTAGTAGCTTCTATCTTTAGAAAATCCAATAAAGAAACAAGGAGATGTGTGATGCAAGAGCGGCAAGTCTAGGGTCTCGAGGCTGTGATCTCTTGCCCCTTGGTTTCTATGTTAGGGCTTGGACGGTGAGTTGCAGCTTAGAAAACTCCAATACGACCACGTAGATTACATGTTTTTAAGATAAGTTTCTCATTTTTTCTATCCTAAATTCAATGTTTTTGTTAAAGTTTTGAAATTGCTGACTTTCTGAAATGAATAGTGAACAATATAACATGAGAAACCCGATATATTTAAGAATTACAGGATTTATTTTGCTTCTGTAAATATGGACGAGTTATATGTAATTGTTGACTACGTTTCCGTGCTCATAATTTTTTTGTTTTTTAACAAATGATTCTTTTATTATTCAAATTTGAAGTGATCAATAAAACAAAGAAATTTACTATAAAATCTAGCGAGACGGGACAAATGGTCCGTTTCAGAATTTGCTTCACATTAAATATGAATAAAAGAGAATGAAATATATACTTTTAAGCCTAAAATTTTCTTTGAGCTCCATAGTAAAGTTTGGCTATTCCATATGGAGAGTAGGAATCGGAAATTCGAAGTCCACACAATTTTGATATTAACGGTTTGTAAAATTTTGGGTCATTTCTTAATTGGTTCCGAGTTTGGATCTAGTAATTTACCCAAATGAAAAGTGGCAGAAAATGTGAAAGAGCTCAGTTGAAAGTTAGTGCAAAATTTATCAAACATCTATTAAATTTAAGCCATCGTTCATAAATTTATCTAACATCTAGAATAATTTATGTTTAGATGGCAAATTTCGTTTTATTCATAATTTATTTATGAATTTCAATCTTATCTTAAAATCTAGTGATTTTTTGTTACAATATAAAAATATTTTTTTCAGTTTTTTATTAAATTAGTTTACTGTTCCTAAATTTGTCAAACTTCTAAAATTGTTTGTACTTAAAATGGGAAAATTTTGTTTTATTCAAAATTTATCATCAATTTTAGTCATTATCTTACTATTTGCGTTTTTTCTGATTATAAATATTTTTAAAAATAAAATTATTCAACTAGTGTGACTTACAGAGTATTTAAAAGTTAAATCTTACTCCCTCTGTTTCACTTTAATTGTAGTTTTATGTTTTTATTTATGTTTTATATTATTTGTTGTTTTATGTTTTCAATGTAGAGGTTTGATAAAAATTTCAACTCTGTCTTTATTGTTTTAATGTATTGACCAATGAAATAAAACTAAATAAACATTAATTAAGGATAAAAGAGAAAATCAATTGTTTTCTTAATTTGTGTGTAAAAACTTTAAAGAACATTTAAAATGAAACAGAGGAAGTATTTAATTAGAAATGTTGGACAAAAACATATTTAAGCAGAAGTGTTTCAACAAAATTTGGGTTATTATTTTTAAATACAGACCTCTATATTTTAATTTTATATATTATTTAGATGATTTTCTTAAAAACCATGAAAACCTTTTTTAATGATAAAAATGATATAAACAGTATATGAAAATTGTGTTTTAAAAGGATAAACGGTATTGGTTTGTTTTAATAAAGCATTCCTCTTGCAGTAAATATTGGAGCTTACAAGAAAGCTAAAAATTTAATTTTGGATTTGTGAATTCCATCTTATGTCGCACAAAGATGTTTTTTGTGGCTGTAGGACAAAAAAAAATATCATAAATGTTCAACATATTTTTGGTTATGTATAGTTAAACACATACCTCTGAATTTTGATTATATGTGTGTATATATATAAAAGATTTCGATAAAAATCATGAAAACTTTTTTTAATGATTAAATTATCTAAACACTAAATGTATGTGTTAAGTTTTAAAAAGGATAAACCGTATTGGTTTGCTTTAACAGAGCATTCCTATCTTGCAATATATATTGGAGCTTACAAGAAAGCTTAAAATTTGATATTGAATTTGTGAATTCCATCATATGTCGCACAAAAAGATATATAATTGTTGATCGTTTGTACTTTAGTTTTTTGTTTTACAGTTGGTGTTTGAGCTATGTTTTGCATACATTGTTTTTTTAACCATTATTTTGTTGATTTATTAATAATAGACGCCAAAATTTTTATTTATCAAAAAACTTGCTAAAACTCTAATTATTTCAAATTCACATTTGAATAAATTAGTACAAAATATTTGTTTGATAATAACAAAATAAATGATATTTTTAGTGTTAATAATTAACTACAAGTTTACGACGTGTTACAACGTCTTGTTAAGTGTATCGTCTATATGTTACTACTAACTAACAGTGTCCACATATATCGGTAATTAATATATTAACGATATTTTAACGACAACACTGAATAAACATCGTTAAATATGCCGTTAAAATAACGACATGTAATGTACATATTGTTGTTATTTGTTAATATGAGACTAAATCAAAACGTCTCTTATACGTAACTAGCTACTGGCAATTTAGTAACATTTATAGTTAGATTTTTATTTTGGTTATATGTTGAACCGTAGGCTAAAAAGACAGGAATTAGGGTTTAAGATCAAAAGTTTGAGAGAAGTATGCGTTTTATTGATGAATTATCGAACAAATAACAAGAGAAATTAGGGTTTTTGAGCAGGAAGATAAAAAAAATATGAAACCTATGACTTAGGTTTTCTTGGCGATTGTTGGATGTCTTGTGATGAGGAGGTAACTCTTTATTTATAGTGACTTAAGGACGGTTTATGTCGGTTTTGGGTCTTGATCGGGCTTTTCTTCATTGTTTCCTTTTTCGATTAGAGTTTCCTTTTGTATAGGTCGGTGCTTCATCCGTTATGGGCCAATATAAATTGGGCTTAAAGATAAATGGATTTTGATTTGGGTCAGGTTTAAGATAGGGTGCTAAACCCGGTACCAACAATTAGTCCTCCAGTTCATTAGAACGAATGTCGAGTTTTGATGAAGTGAAGATATATGACATGATGTGAATCAAGATCTATTTTTCTTAAGTTCAATGAGTTCGGCTTACTTATTGGCAAGACTTATATATTTTGGCTTATGTTTGCGTGTTAATATTTTGGCTTATAATGCGATTATAAAAAATCGGCTTATAACGCAAGGTCAAATCGGCTTATGTCACGACAAAATCGCCTTATACTGCCCGAATAATTGTCGGTCTATGACTAAAAATTAAATATTTAGAAATATTTACTTATCAAACTACTTGGATTTACGGGATTTCGAATCTGGAAGACGGTTTCTAGGTCAAAAGATGAGGAGTCGCGTAGGCTGGGCACCGAAAGGTCGCGTTCTGTCTATAAATAGTGAAGGTGAGCGCTCATTTTCTCAATTCTTCATCCAGACAAAAAGGTACTTCTCTTGCTCTGATCTTGAGTTATTTATTTAATGTCACATAATTTTATTTTTTGGTACTACTCTGCCGTGATTTAGTAAATTCTTCGTAGATTTAGTTGTTTGTCCAATCTGTCCTACAAAACAATGTCCTCAAAAAAGACTCAAAAGAGAAAAATTCTTGCTGACTCACCATCGAATTCGTCTGAGAGCTCGACTCTTCTTGCTCGACCTATAAACCGATGTAGTCGAGTTGATAAATCCAGCAGTACGGAGATTCCTCAGTTGATAGATGAGCTAATCTCATAGGGTTCTCCAGATTTTCAAACTCCAGACGAGCAGCTACGTAATGATTATGCCGCTAGTCCCTCTTGAGATAATTCTATTATGGGTTCGTCTGCTCATCCCAATAAAAAAACAACGAGGTCCGAACAAGAAAAAGGGTGAGAGAGGACCGGAGTACTTCGTATGTGACAACCACTCTGGTATTCTCCCATCTTGGAGTTTGGAATAATCAATTGCTACGATGAGGTTGGAATGCGGGATATCCGATCTGGTGGAGATAATAATCCTAGAGCTCGGCGATAGACCTTGGCATTGCCCAAAAGGGTATATTTGCCTATACGAGTCATACTTCTTGAAAGGTCGGCTCTGGTTTTCTCTACCGCAACTTCTCGTTGCTTACTGTCATGAGCAGAAGATTGCTATCTCTCAACTTTCGTGTATGTCGATTAAGAACCTGGTCGGTCTTCTATTACTCGGTAGTGAACTTGAGATTGACGTGGATCTTCGTTTTTTTTGAGGAGGCATGTATGATTAAAGGAACAAAAGACCGAGATCGGGTCTTTTACCTTAGTACAAAACCGGCGCATAAGCTGATTACACATGGAAACTGGCAATAATGTGAAGCAATGGGATCGGTTCTATTTTTTGCTAAGATTGACGAGGTGACCTCGCTTGACCGTGTCAGTCGTTACTTTAGGAGATGGGTTTTACACTATGGTTAGATACCGCCATTAATAATCGTCAATCTATAATTTAAACTGTTTACTAGCAACACTTCTCTTTATATTTCAGATCTTCATCCTTGCTCTTTGCCCCCTTCGAGCAATTTCTCATATTCGCTTGACAAGATTCGTGCCTTAGAGAGATTGAAGTGGCCAGAAATCGACCAGACTCGTTTCGTAGCTTTGCAGAGACACCTTTCTTCAGGTTTGCTACTTTACTATATATTTCTTATTGTGGTAGGTCGATCTTGCTTAGAATGATAATAACTGTTGTTGCTTTATCCCCTCTTTTGTTTTAGCTAAGTACAATTCGTCCGATCTTTGACCGATCTCTAATTCCAAAGAAGAGCGGAGCAACGATCAAGAGCGAATGGCGTCTATTTCCTTCAAAGTTCCAAGTTTCATTGAGAAAATGAAAGCTGGAAGTTCATCTGGTCGACCTTAGGGGAAGGTTAATACTCCGGCGATGAACTTCAGTAATCAGTTAGAATGAGGAAGAACTTCTTACCGTGAGAAGGTGGGAAAGGTCCCACGATGTCCATAGCCCATCGCATAAAAGGATAAGGTGTCGCTCCGGTGGTTAACAGCTCGGTTGGAGAATTAGTTATGTGTGTGTGCCGCTGACACTTTTCGCACATGGTTGCGAACTTCTCGCAGTCGGTTATCATGCTTGGCCAAAAATGTCCGTGCTTTCAGATTTTCATAGCTAGAGCTCGACCGCCGGAATGATTGCCTCCTACGCATTCGTGCGTTTCGGCTATTATTATATAGATTTCAAAGCCATAAACGCAAACTAGTAAAAAACTGAAAGAACTCCATCGATAAAGGGCGTCCCCTACTACTGTGTAGCGAGCTGCTCGGGCTTTCAGTCATTGGGCTTCCCACTTATCTTCTGGCGTAGTACCGTTAGTGATGTAGTTTTTGATAGGAATTCGCCAATCGTCCACTGGTGGATTTTCGGTATGTTCTGCATGTACGTTTTCCTCGTTTATGGCACAAATTTCTTGCAATATGTCGATTCTTGGTTTAGTGATAGCGTCGATTAGAATTGATATGGTATGACCAGGGTTTGTTGTGGTTGCGAGGGCTGTCAGTGCATCTGCCGATTTGTTCTCCGTTTGTGAAATTTTGACGAGGTCGAACATTGCGAAATCCTTTGACAGTTCCTGGACTAACTTGAGATACTTGCCCATTCGTCAATCTTGGGCTTCATATTCCAGCTGAACTAGCTTGCGACTAACTGTGAGTCGCAATAAGCTTTTAAATGTTCTACTCCAACTACTTTAGCTAGGCGAAGACCTACTATTAAAGCTTCATACTCTGCAACGTTGTTGGTCGGTTTAAAGCTTAGACGGAAAGTCTGCTCGAGTGTTTCTCTTGTGGGCGATATGAGTCGAATACCTACTCCGGAACATTGCTGCGACACAGCTCCGTCGATATATAACTCCCATATCTGCTCGACTTCGTCCACCGTAGTGACTTCTTGAGGCAATTCAATCAAGAAATCGGCTAAGACCTGAGATTTGTGGGCTTTCCGTAGGTTATATGTGACGTCGTACTCACTTAGTTTTATTGCCCATTTTGTTTGTCGACCTGACTGACTTGGGGAGTGGAGAATTGTCCTGATGTTGGTGTCTAAGAGTACGATGATTCAGCTGAAGTTACTATAACGAACGCGATTTTCTCAGATGGGGAGTACCTTGCTTTTGCGGCTTTGAGCGTCTTGCTGACGTAGAAGATTGGTCTTTGTTCACCGCGCTCATCTTTGATTAGTAACCCGCCGACTGCTACGTGAGAAGTTGCAATGTAAAGATATAGGGTTTCGCCATTGTCTTGTTTAGCGAGGATTAAGGGAGTAGCTAGGTACGTTTTGAGCTCTTGGAATGTCTTTCGCACTTCTCATCCCATTCGAAATTTTTGTTATTCCTCAAAAGTTGGTAGAAAGGGAGGCATCTATCAGTCGACCTTGTGATGAATGGATTCAGGGCGGTGATTCTTTCGAAAAAACATTGAACTTCTCTTTTGTTGCGCCGGAAAGAGAGTTCTAAGACGGCGGCGATTTGTTTAGGGTTTACCTCAATGACGCATTTGGTGACAATGTAACCGAGGAATTCATCGGAGGTTACCCCGAAAGTGCATTTTGCCAAATTTAACTTCATTCTATATTGGTTAAGGATCTCGAAGCATGTCCGCATGTTATCGATGTGGTCTTCTGCTCTACCTAATTTTACTAGCATATCGTCGATGTATACTTCTATGGTTTTGCTGAGCTGATTCGCGAACATTTTGTTGACTGCATTTTTTAGGCCGAAAAGCATTACTTTATAACAGTAGGTTCCTCGATCTGTGATAAATGCTGTCTGTTCTCGTTCGTCGGGGTGCATCCGGATTTGGTTGTAGCCTGAAAAGGAATTCATAAAATATAGTAGCTCGTTCCCTGCTGTTGCTTCTTCTTGACGACTTCCGGGTTTGCCAGCCACTCGGGGTATTTTACTTCGCATATCGACCCTGGCTTAAGTAACTTGTCGACCTCGTCGTTGACTGCTTTAGCTCTCTCTATGCCAAGCTTCCCTCTTTTTTGTCTTACTGGTTTATATGTTGGATCGACGTTGAGGTCGTGGCTAGTGATGTTTGGATCGATGCCGATCATGTCTTCAGTGGTCCAGGCAAAGGTCAATATGTTATCTTTAAGAAAATGTTCGAGTGCGCACCGGATAACTAGGTCCAGCTGTGAGTCTACTCTGACCAGGCGATCTGGGTTGGAAGGGTCGAGCTGGATCATCTCAACTAACTTTTTGTTCGACTTTACGGGTTTTGGCTTGGTCATGTCATAGGTGGTCTTCTCTTCGGTTATAGTATGCACCGTGACGGGTGGGTTATTTAGTTTTAACTCCTTGATGAAGCATGTTTGGACCACTGCTTAATTTCCTCTAATGGTGAATATTTCTCGTCCAGACGAGAAGCGTATGCACTGGTGATAACTTGATGCTATTGCTCTCATCTCGTGAATCCACGGTGTCCCCATAATGACGTTGTATACGGCTGGCTCGTCTATTACCATAAATCTTACCATTTTGGTAACGTTTCCTGCTTGAACTGGCAATTTGATCGTTCTGATTGTCATGACTGGCCTGCTATCAAACCCAGTTAACCTCCGCTTGCAAGGCTTGATAAGTTGTAGGTTTATGTCCATTTTCTTCAGTGTTTATGAGTATATTAGTTCGACCGAGCTCCCTGTATCTATAAGTACTTTTGTAACATCGCAATCTCCAATAGCGAGTGTGATAACGAGTGGATTGTTGTGTGGTATGTGCAACCCTTCGGGGTCTGCATCAGAGAATATTATTGGGAGGTCGGTTCCTTTAATCAAGTTTACTCGGGCGGGCTCGGTCCATTTAGCCGCAGATGCAACTTTTTGTTGATGGTCTTTGATCGATCTGACCGAATCGTTGCAAGAGTTTATACCTCTTAGGATAACATTGATCTCTCTTCTTTTTCTGGCATTGTTGTCACCGACTTGTTGTTGCTCGTCTCTATCCCATTTGGGTTCATCGTCCCGGCGATCATTACGTTGATTATCTTGGTCTGCGGGTTGCTCTTGCTGATGTTTATCCTGCCGATACTGGTCGTTTCTTTCTGGTGAATCCCTATGTCGATTATGTCAGTTGTCGAGTCTACGTCATTCGTACGATCTGGGTGCCACGTTGGCTACATCTCCGCGGCTGTATTTTTTGTATAGCTCGTCCTGGAGTTGGCGACAGTTAGACGTTAAATGTCCTGACATGTAGTGAAAATCACAGTAGAAATTGTATGAACTACTGCGTCGATGATCTCCAGATCGACCAGAGTCGACGTTATCATGTCGTCTATAATCGTCCGTTCTGGATTGACGGTTAGAGTTTTTTTTTGGTCGAACGTATCCTTCAGGTCGGACGTACTAATTCTATGGTAGGGATCGTTGTTTGCTGCTAATGTGATATGTGACGTCGCTCTTCTTCCCCTTGGTGTCTCTGTAACTGTCGTGATGCTGACGAAGTTTGCGATAAGTGGTCTCTTTTGTTTTATATTTTGATGAGCTGGGTTGAGTGCGAGGAGTGTGATGCTTATGTAGTGAATCGTGCTCTTTCTTGATGTTGATGTAGATGGTAGCTCGGTGTAGTGCATCTTTAAAATAGATAGGTTTACTTAAACTTAACGTTTTGCAAAAATGACCGTCGTACCAAAGTCCTTTGCGCAAAGCTTCGATTGATGTGTCGTCATCCATCCTCACACAGGATGCAACAACCTTAAAACGGTCGATAAAGGATCTTAAGCTTTCACTTCTCTTCTGTTTCACGTTCCAGAGGTCGGCACTTGATTCTCCATGTGGTATGAGTATAGAGTCCTGTTTCATAAATGCTTGAGATAGGTCGCTGAATGAGTCGATAGCGCACGACTTTAGCTTAGCAAACCATTAAAGCGCGATTCCACTTAATTTTTCGATGAACAGCTGACATAGTACTGCGTCTCTCTCTTCATCTGGTATGATGGGATCGGTTGTACCAGGGGTCGTTCGGTGGCTATTGTGAAAGCAGTTATGTGGCCGATGGGATCGGTTGTACCAGAGGTCGTCCCATTGTAGGTCGGTATTTTGATTTTACCGATGTAAGTCATGTTTGCTCCAGATATCCGTTGGGTGAATGGGGTTTTCTGGGCGTCGTATAATGCTTGAGGAGTCAATGTCGAAGGAGTTGCAACCTGATTGAGAGAAAGGAAAAGGTTTCAAGCTCGGAGATCGGATGCCGGTGTATGGAGTCCATTGTTTGCAGCGTTGAGATTGCTTTCTGCCGGCGCGGCGTCTTCTCTGGTGAATCGGTCGGTTAGGAGTTGAATTAAAAGTGTTAGGTCGGTTACCGACGAAGGTTGGGTCAGATTGTTTGTTCCCATTGTGGATGGTGGTAGTTCGATGTTTCCTGGTGGCGGTGCGTCGTTGTTCCTGAGAAGCGCTGCTGCTCTATCGATCAAGAGAGGATTTGTGCCGGGTGGATCGACGAGGTGTTGATCCCCAGGGTTCTCGGGTGGAATTTGTCCTTATGGAAGGATGATACCATCTTTGAACTAAAACTTTTGTCGAAATTTCCCTACAGACGGCGTCAATTGTTGAACCGTAAGCTCAAAGAGATAGGAATTAGGGTTTAAGATCAAATGTTTGAGAGAAGTGGACGTTTTATTGATGAATTGTCGAATAAGTAACAAGAGAAATTAGGGTTTTTGAGCAATAAGACAAAAGAAATATGAAATCTATGACTTTGGTCGTCTTGGCGATTGATGGATGCCTTGTGATGAAGAGGTAGCTCTTTATTTATAGTGACTTTAGGATGGCTTAGGTCGATTTTGGACCTTGGTCGGACTTTTCTTCATTGTTTTCTTTTCCGATTAGAGTTTCATTTTATATAGGTTGGCGCTTCATCCGTTATTGACCAATAAAAATTAGACTTAAAAATAAATAGATCTTAATTCAGGTCAGATTTAAGGTAAGGAGCTAAATCCGGTACCAGCATTATATACACGATTCACGTTTACATCTAGTTTAATTCATCCTTAACCCGTCGTCGTTGTTTCATTGTTTTGGATATTGTGGAGTTTGGTAAGAAGTGTTTTCTTTTTTTTGAAAATTTCTTCTTCCCAATCAAATATTTTTATAAATTATATGATATTTTCTCCATATTTGTTTTTATATTTTGGAGTATCTTTCAATTCATCTTCTTTGCAAGCCAGCGTTTGGATCTTGTACAATAGCATTAAATATATCCATTCGATCGAGAAGAAGATATTTTGAACAAAACAGATGCATTCGTTTGTTTATATAGATAAAATATCCAGAAGATTTTTATCAAAAAAATTAATATCCAGAAGATAGTTTGATATAAATTAGGTGTAAACATGACTTGTGTGTATAACCAAAAAATAACATCATCTAACTGTAAACATCACTAAATTGTTGGTAATAAATTATGTATGGGCAACGTTTTGGATTAGTCTTATATTAGCGATGTCTACATTTTTTTTTTTTTTT
>VBRH01001542.1:0-17353 GCA_014578085.1 Cardamine resedifolia
AAAGATCAATTCAGAGGAGAAAGCAAAAGACTAACCAGAGCTGATGAGAGGACTTTGAGGAGACGAAGAGACGAGGAGAGAAGACGAAGAGATTACTTGGCAAATTTCTAAAAATATTAAAAAAGGGTTACGAAGAGTTTAATTGGGGTTTATAATTTTATTTAATCATAAAATTAAACTCTCTACCTGATATAAAGGATTTAAATTCAAATTCTTAAAATTAAACTCTAGATTTTCTTTAAACGGTAACCGGCCGTTTCGACCGAGGCACGGATTCCGGGTTAATAGCGAGTTTTTACGGGTTTTATCGGTTATTAGTTCAGCGGTTATTAGCATCAAACCCGGACCAGATGAGCAACCGGGTCCCGGTTTAACCGGTCCGACCGGCTGGGCCGGGCCGGGCACAAAAACATTGGTTTCAGAAGTTTTATTTGTAAATTCTTTTCCTCCTGAATGGGCTACCAATCAAGGAGTGAACTTCTAATTAATGTTTGCTTGTTAAAAAAAATATAGTATTACTCAAGTAAAACTACTTACCAAATTAAAATAAATTCAATACTAACATGATTAACATATAATCATATGCAACACTAATTGCAAAAATAAATTCTAAATAAAAATTAACTAAATCATAATTTATTTACCTCTAGATATCTCATAATCATGAAAAAAATGTTAATGTTCATTAATATTTTATATGCTACCCGTTTAATATTCTATTATTTAAATTAATTATTGCGATTTAATCTATACTATTAACAACTAATCCACTAGTTTTGATACTAAAAAACAATTCCTAACATAATCTATACTAAAACACAAAGCCCATTATGTTTGGTTTTTTAAATCAGAACTAATTTATTTTCATCACCAAATCTTATAAATTTTCTCAATAATTGTTTACCATCAAAAAAAACTTTTCAAAATACTCATTTATTTTAACATTCCAATAATTTATACAAATTAGGATAATCAAACTAAATCTGTATATTGTAATTGTTTTTATTTTAATTAGCATATTTATATTTATATTTACTAACACACCTATAAATGATTTCACTAATACTTATTTAATTTTCGTAAAAATTATACATCCGAAAAAATTAAAACACAACTAAAACCAATATTTCAAATATAATTCCTTTGAAACTCATAACCTACTATAAAACTACTATAAAATACTCTAGTATTATTACTTCCTCCATTTCATAATATAAGATGTTTTAGCCAAAACACGCATATTAAGAACGTTACTTTTATTCTAAAAAATTTTATTTAATATATAACCAAAAATAATTTAATCAATCATTAAAAAAAACTGCATGCTACTATTGGTCACACAATATTCAATAAAGTAAAAAGTTACATAGAAATCTGAAAACATCTTATATTTTGAAACACAAAACATCTTATATTATGAAACGGAAGGAGTACTATTTATTTTTAAAATACTTTCTTTTAATCCAAAATATGCACCAGTAACATTTACCAAAATATGAGTACTCTATTGAGAAAAATGTATAAAAATCTAAATTTTTACGTTTAAACTTTTCGCTAATTATATGATTAAATAATTGACTATATCATTTGAGAGACGATGTTAAATAGAGAGACAAAACACGTTTACTATGAAATTTGCTCCAAAATTTTTCTTTTTAAGTCACGTGCTTCTGCAATTCAAATTCATCATGAACATTTGAATCTAAGCCATTGAGCTTCTCAATATTCAAGTCTATCATAGACTTCGGAATGTATGATTTGTGCTTCTATAATTCAACCCTAAATGCTTTTAAATATAAGCCATCGAGTTTTTCTCTATTCAAACATATCATGTGGCTCTCAATCTAAAATATAATCTTCTAAAACACTTTTTTTGTTAGATTTTCAATTAATTTTGTTTGATTTTAAAAATCAAACAAAATTAAAATTTTCAATGAATTTTAGAGAATTTTCAAATTAATTTTAGAGAATTTTCAAATTAATTTCAGAGAATTTTAAATTAATTTTGTTTTAAATTAATTTTCAAAAATCAAACAAAATTAATTAAAAATTAATTTTTTTTTCTTCTATCTATTTTTTTTTTTAATTGTTCCAAAGATTTTTCATTTATTTTCTTTAGTTTCCGTTTATTAGAAAGAAAAAAAAATCTCTCCACAGACAATACCATCCTCATCATCTATGTTGTTTCCATCCAAGTATGCCTAGGACACCTTCTAGGTTCACTTTCCTCACATCAAAAGCCCATTATCCAAGATTAGCACGTTTTTGACTCTTCATACTCAGTAACAACTCCCCTTCTTCTGTCGCTTATTCGTAACCGGATCTCCTTCAACACTCTAATTCTATTCTTAATCGCAAGTCGTTAATTTCGTTAAGCCTCCTTCACCTCCTTGAAATTGAGGGGACGTATAGATTATAGAAGGATTGTGAAGTTTTTCAAAATATATATGAATATTTTCTTTATATTTGTAACTATCTTATATTAAGAAACTAGTTTAATTGTGCATGTTAATCTACTCCAAATATCAAATATGCGTAACTTTACTTTTATAATCATGTGAGTATTGAAGCATCTAAAAACATTAAACCCTACCGGAAAACCCTAGCCATCTAGAAAGAAAATTTTGGGGATTGTTGTTTTAGCCTCTCCAACTGCCTGACTTCCCGTTGAAGTTGTGGGAGGGCTATATATCTTTGTGTTTATTATTTTTTTTCTCTCTCGTTGTCTTTACTGGATTTGTGATATTTTTTCGATTTCGGCGTTGGTGATTGTGGTCTCCGAGTCGTCGAGGCAAAAGGTTTTTCGTCGTTAGCTTGGATCTTTGGCTAGTTAAGTTGAATAATCTATGGTGGTTAATGAGAGACAACATAGCTATGGTGGTCCCGGCTCGGATGAGCGACAAAGCGATTTTTTCGCTAATACCACTTGTTCTTGCTGACTTTTCCATTCCTTTTTGCAAGATCTGGTTATTTTTGTTTATGTCTCTCGTTTATTGGTTCGTTGGTACAACATGCGTTGCTCTGAGTGCAAATTTTTCTGATCTAGATGTATGGTTTTCTTTTCTTTAGACAATAATTTGGTTGATTGATTCATTACTATAGCTCCTACTGGTATGCGTGGATATGTTTCCTGCTATTGGTACCGGATCTCGCACAAAGATCCAGCGGTTCGGGATTACTACCACGTGGCAGATAAATGGGAGTTATTTTGAACGGGTTAACGAGGATAGGCCAAGGCAAAAGAAGTAAGGAATCAAACTCTACGATAGTTTGGAGGCAAAGCGTTGCTTCGCTATTTGAGGAAGGAAGTAAGGTGTCAAAAAAAGCTCGAGGACGGTATAGAAAGGCCCAGTAACAGCTCGGTTTGACTCAAAAGTCGAGACATTATGGGAATTAAAGGCGGAATCAAAACAGACGCATTCAATGAGAATCATAGGATTAATTAGCCGTATTTAATTCATATCTTGTATAAATAGAAGAAAAAGGCCCTCACTCAGGGGGCTGCGGGGGAAAACTTTGTAACGATACACACAAATAATAGACAAATTTCTTTCCATTTTACATAATAAAATGCTTTTTATTTAGCCAAATATTTTTAGTATTTAGGGTATTGAATCCAGCATCAACATTTTGGCGCCGTCTATAGGGGCAACCAACAAAGGAAATCTTAAAGCCCAGACTACCTGCCCAAATCCGAGCCATGTCGGATCCCATCGATGTTCCAGACACTATAAGGCAGCTTCTCAAAAATACATCGAACTTGACAACAAAGATTACAAACATGGAAAGCGACATGGCAACAATGAGAACTGCCCAAGAAACTTTAGGTACAACTAACGCAACTTTATCTGCTCGTTTGGACTATGTGGCTGTAGGTACTAATCTCAGGAATTCGCCTTGTCGATCGATCTTCAACACCCCTGAAGCCCGGAACACCCAAGTGGTTGGGAATACTATAATGTATGGAGCGGCAGCAAGACAGGAAGACGGGGTGCAGAATCAGCATGTCAACGAACAGCTGATTAATGGAGTCGAAGACCCTTTCACGGAGTTCGACAACGTACGTCGCGAGCTGAGGGAATGAATTCGAAGTTCCACAAAGCTGTGAGTTCGGTGCCCGAAATTGATAGGGTAATCGAGGAAGCAAGGCGGTCCCCGTTCACGAGAAGGATCGCGAGCTTTCGAGTAAAGGATGCACGCAAGTTCAATATGCCGACCTATGATGGAAAAAGCGATCCAAAAAGCCATTTGGTAACCTTTAAAATTACCGCAGACCGCATAGATCTAGAATTCCACGAGGAGGTTGCGGTATACTACAAGCTCTTTTCAGAAAACTTATCCAGGCAAGCACTCCTCTGGTTTACCCAGCTTAAACCAGAGTCAATCAACAGTTTCAACGAGCTATCTTCCGCCTTCCTCATGAAATATTCGGTACAAATGGAGAAAGGGAAGTCCGACCGACATCTGGAACTTGCTTCAAGGGCCTCAGGAGCCTCTGCAAAAATAAATTTCAAAGTACAAGGAAAATATGGCAGGAATTCTAGGCATTTCACAAACTTCGGCGTTAAACACTCTAAAGAACGAATTTTGGCATGAGTCCAAATTTAGAGAAAGCCTCACGGTTATTTGACCAACAACGATCCAAGATGCTCTGTTTTGCACCAATGATTGGATTGAGACAGACGAACAAAGGCTAACAGTCGCAAAAAAGTACAGACCATCTAAACCAGCTACCATGACCCCTTCAAGGAAGTATGAGCTGTGGGATGGACCGGAGATCAAACGCTTTGGGTTTACCCCGTATAGCAACAATGTTGGAAGACCGTTCTCCGAGAAAAGCCGATTCGGAGCCCCATCATTGTCCACCAGGGTACGCGACGAGGGCGCATCCTGCGACATCCACCAAGTCAACGGTCATGCAACAAAGGAATGCAGTATTTTCAAGAAACATCTCGCCAAATAGTGGACATCTGGAGAGCTAGCTAGCTTCAACCTGGAAGAGTTTGTAAAGCATTATCACCAGGTACGAAACAAAAACCGGTCCCCGGAGTAGCCTAAAAAAAGACAGCGAACCATCGAGCCCATCTCGTCGGGAGGTTCGAAAGGAAGGATTGACATCATCATTGGCGGATCCAAGTTATGTCGCGACACCATTCGGTCTATCAAGCGACACAAAAGAATGGCGGTCATGGAAGCAAGTAGGAGCACTGGGCAAAAAGCGGATTCCGTCCCTTCAAAAAGACGAAGACAAAAAGGAGTAGAAAGCGAACCCCCTAGTAGTGATAACTTCCCAAGGCTAACGTAAACTCAAGCCCAAGTACCGAGTGTAAAAGTAGGCTTAGAGAAATTTTGTCCAAAGAAAAAGGTTCGGTTGCGAGGATAGGAGGAGCAACGCTAAGCGAGGCGATCCAAAATGCTTCAAAAAACAGTCCCGGCTGTCATGACTAATGATCGCGCAACGAACCCCACCAGTCTTGCCGGCAAACTAAACGATACCTTGGGAATCAAGGAATAGAAATCTCAGTATTTTGAAGCGAATGTTCTGAAGAATGCATGAAGTTAGAAAAGAGGAGTACAAGATCAGTTGTTAAATAACTTGTGCAGACACTGAAGCGAGTCATAGCGGTACCTATCGAGGAGGCCCCGAGGTGAATAACGCGAGCAAGAAGACAAGGTTTCATACGTGTGCTAAAAAAATATAAGTTTTCATGTACCACGAACTACGATTAGGCTTGATCCCAATATGAGTACGTAGGCAACCCGTCTCTACGGACGCAACTATTAAAAATAAAATACTTTATTTGATAAACTGAAGGTACAAAGCATGTAGCATGCTAAAAGGGAAAAGAGAAACAAAGCAAAACAGTAAATCCTGAGACGATCGACTTGCAAAATCAATCTTTGACACAGAATAGCTCCGCCATCTAACCCGCCAAGTCGATTATCTCGCGCAGGCATGGAGGGATGAAGTGCTTGAAGTCCTCAAAACCAAGAACAATCCAATCGGAAGGATGTGCCTTGAGTACGCAGATCTCACGAGATATTTGAGGAGTCTGTTTCTCCATTTTACGCATCCTTGCCTTGACCATATCTTGCTCACGTTCCAATTCCTTGTACTTAGCGACGAGCTAGATAGGGTGCAACCAATGAAGAAAAAGAAAAAATGCGAAGGAAAAATGACTCAAGAAGGACATCAGAGCAGGAAAATTCCGGGAAAAGTGAAGTCGAATCTCTAATCGACGCATTGATGGCCGCATTTAATGACTATCACACGAAATTAGGGAAAGAAATGCATTTAAAAGCATAATAACAGAAATAAAAAGGTTTAGTTCGAAAGCCAAAAAAAAGGAAGGATAGGACCGAAGCCCACAGAGTAAGTAACAAATAAAAAAGGTCCAATACATTCAGGGTTTGGGCTCGGGAACAGGTATCATCACAGCCATGTATTAACCAAGAGCAAGCTCATCCACTGCCTCATCCTCTGAACATGGACGTTGAGCGGCACGCAAAGCTTCATTCATAGACTTGACGAAAGCCCTCAAACAGTCTAGAATCAGGTCAATCGAGAAGAACACAAACCTCTCCCATTCGATCAGGTTGGATTCCATACGACGTATCTTCTTCTCTAGCCTCTGGATCTTCTCATTAAGGGCCTTTTGTATTAGCCCAAGGAGTTTGTGACCCCCGCATGCAAGACGATGTTTGAGCGCAAGCTGCGGTAAAAAACGGCATTAACAAGGTGGACCAAAAAAGAAACCAAGTAACAAACAAAACTTCGGAAAAGAAGTAAAAACAAACCCGGTGGATAAAGCCGCAACATTCACCTACTCATCATGGCTAAGGGTGAGGATGAAGTGGGGGCAGAGGATGCCTTTAGGCTCAACTCCGTCACTGGAAGGAAGTGGCGGACTCCCGGGAGAGTCAGGGTGAGATTTGGGACCTGGAAAGCGACTTGCAAACGCCATCGGGATAAGGAGATAATTATAGAGGGGGAAGATATCGAAGGGTTTTTTCTTCAAAAAACAAAGGGGTGAAGTAATAATTAGCCGTTCCTGATTTGTGAGTTTATAGGAAAGGAATGTAACCGTAAGAATTTAATGCGAGAAAGGAGACGTGTAGGTTATGCTTGGTCCCTCGAATGTGACAAGCTCCACCCCCAAAAAGGAGTTAATGGCGTATTAAACGCTAGAAGTCTAAAAGAGTTTCTAGGTTATCATTCCCGCCTAAATCATTGTGCGGCTGAAAAAGTTTGTTGGGCATGTCGAAGAAAACAAAAACATATATTTATACATAAAGAAATCAGTTCAAACCACGAGCTGTTTAGTAGTTTGTGGTTACATTCGAACGTTCAAAGCGGTGCACCAATTCTGAAGCCGAGCCCCATCCTCGCAGTTTACCGAGGATAACTGGTATGAATTTTCCTTTAAAAAAGGTAAGGGTCTGATCAGCCAAACTTTCTCTCAAAATACAACTCGTCCAAGACTTTCAAACGAGTCAGACCTTGCAAACCCGACACAATTGTTCAACACATACCAATGAAATAACGGCCAGGGAACGTTTTACAAATTAAAAAAAAAAAAAACAAAAATATCTATGAGTTCTAAGGAAGCCCTTCTAGGCAATAACAAAAGCATAAGTAAAAATAATTTCAGAAACGAGATTTCAAATGAATACAACCAAAATTAGGAAGTGTTGGGGAGGGCCTCAGCGTCCTTTGAAGGATATGCTTTGGGAAATTTTTTCGTCGCCTCGTGTTCGGCTGTCGGGATAGTCGGCGAGATATCCCCAGGGATATTGGTAAGCACAGGAGGAGCCGCACCTTGAACCAAAAGCGTCAAGTCATAATTCAGAAAACGGATCCCAGTTTCTGAGTTTAGCTATCCGATCACCACTAAGAGCAAAACCATTTGAACCAAATGTATTGAACTTTACCTCGGAGATGGGAGGAGGTGGAGAAAGGTCAGGAAGGGTCGTCTGGTTTAGCAAGAGCACATTGTCGATAGGGGATTCCATGTCAAAATCCAGAAGCGGGGGAGAGTCAACAAAGGTCAAAGCAAGCTGTTGAAAGTCGAGGGGAGGGACCCGCAGGGCATCCAATTCAAGTGTGACGTTAGCTATGTAACCCCCTACCAAGATTTTTTCTTCCTTGAGGGTGGTATCCTCCTTCTCGAGTTGAGAAATGAGCGTTAGATTGCTCTTCAGCTCATTCAAATCAGACTCGAGGCGCGTCTTGGTCTCTAAGATCTTGAGGTGCTTAGCGGTTCGTTCCAGAAGATTCTAGCAACGCACCTTGACCTCGTTCCTCGCCGAACAAGCCGATAGTTGCAGATCACGATCTCGAAGACGAAGAAGCGTGCCATATTTCAAAGACAATTCCTCGAATTGAGCCTTTCAAAGCATCCAGGTCTCTTTCCAACAACGAAGACGCGGACTTCGCAGCTGAAAGTTCGCTCAGCAAAATCTTATCTTATGCTCATTGGCCTTGTTTGTAGCTCTCAAGTAATCACGCTCTTTTTCCAGCCTTACAGCTCGTTCTAGCTTCTTGACCTCTTTCTCAGAAGCTCTCTTCAAAACTTGGATAGACCTTTCCAAATCTGAGATTTTCCTATTCGCAGCCTTTAACTCTTAGACAAAGGTTGACAATGCAAGCAGAGCTTCGTAGTGACGAATGTCTCGTTATAATCGACAGCGGCCTACAGGGATCAAATATGAAAAGTACATTGGGGCAAGAAGCAAGGTAATGACATTCGAGCCAGGAAAAGAATACATGGGAAGCATGGAAAGTGTGACGAAGGTATCCGTCACGAGCCCCCTCGCACCACATGCTCAGAGGAGGAAGCTTATCCCTGGTTCGAGTGGAAAAACATCTGAAAATATCTCTAATCTTTTCCTTCTCTGAGAAGCAGGGCAAAAATATATAAAAAAGGGGGAGAAGATCAGAATATGTGCAATAAATAGAGGGGCGGCCGTGAGGATATGGAAAGTACCTTTGGAAGAAGCAAAAGACTTAGAGGATAAACCGGCACCATGGTATGGTGAGGGCTGAGTTTCAGTACGACGATCATGTTGCTTCGGACCCCTCTGGACCTCCTTTAAGCGAGTATCCGAGCTTGTTTTGGGAACATCAGAGGATCGAGACCGTGGCGGTGGCATAGTTACAATTTTCCTACCGTCACCTCAAGCTTTGGACCTTTTACCTCGAGGAGACGAGGGATGATGAAGACCTCTTTCTCCGGATTAAAGAGAGAACTTTTTTCTCCTCGAAATCGCTTCCTTCAGAGGCGATTGGTAGGCGAACTGGAAGGAATGGTTCATCGACCAAACTCATCTTGTGCACGACACCCTCGTTTGCGGCAGCGGCTCTTATCCGATGTTCCTTTCCAAGGGCGGAGATCTTATCTTTCAGTTTTTTGTCCATGGCCTTCTTGGCCCTTTCCGCAATAGTTCTTTTGCGGTGATCCCTACCAGTGAAGTCAATCTCCTTCGGTGGCGGTTCAATGGAAGAGCTTTGCCCTTCCTTACAAATTCACCAGCACCATAAATTTGGTCGAGGGTGAAAGAGTTCCAATTAACGCTTCCTTCTACCACCGTCCTGTAGAAATTAAGAAAACCCTCCCAAACAGCAGGACGAGTTTATGTCTCTGCAAAAAGGGGGGCCAGACAAAAAGAAATTTAAGCTAGAGTCTTAGTAGGTCGTGTTGTTGAAATCAAATGATAAAGTTGTAATATTTACCAGAAGAAATCGTCCAATAACGATGTAGCATTTCAGATAAGCCATTGACAGAAGGAGTGCCAATTTTTACAAAAAACCAAAATCTATGCCAACTTCCATCACAATCCGGTAAACCATCTATTAGGTTCCGTTTGAAATTTGGATAGATGGCGCAGGTCCCTGATGTCCTCGCTCCTTGAACGTGAAAAACCTCAAGGAGCTCAGTGACACTCAACAAAAATCCAGCTTCTGCGGCCACTGTAAACACACATAAAATTGAGCGAAGCATGTTGGGTACCATTTGTGGAAGAGTAATCCCGAGATGATGGAGGTAAAGGAGAAGCACCTCAGGAAAGGGAAAAACAGACCGAAACCTCTAAAATAAACTTCATAAACGCAACAGTAGCCAGTACGAACCGACTCTGGAGACTCGTTCGGGCCGAGAAGGGCAAATTCAACCTCTGGCGGCACTCAACAGAGTGACCTCAATTCGTTGAGCGAATCTCCCGTTGAGAATATTTTGTAATGAGGATCAAACATGTCTCAAGAGATAGTACACTCGATGACGTCTGAATCGACAACTCTCGGATCATAGGAAGTCACAGCACTACCCGTTTCAGGATCTTCGGTTAAAGCTCTAGGGAAAATAGAGGACATGGTGAGAGGAGATAAAAAAAGAGATTTTGAGTGGAACGGCGATGGTGGAAGAACGATTTGATCCAGCAAAATTGGAGGGTCTTATATGAAAAACCATGAGGAGTAAAAGGAAGTGGGACAGTTTTCCCGTTTTGTTAGTATTTTAAGAGATAATGATGGCGCGTGTCAGGGAAATCATATCACCAGTCCCTAAATATCAGGGATATTACGGCAAGAGGAAGGATTAACTAAGGAAAAAAAAAAAGATTTTCCATTTAAAACAGACGCATCAGCATCAATGACTTAAGTCTAGCAAGCTATACAAACAACTCGCAAGACTTGGGGGACAATTGTTGGTACCGGATCTTGCACGAATATCAAGCGGTTCGGGATTACTGCCACGTGGCAGATAAATGAGAGTTATTTCGAACGGGTTAACGAGGATATGCCAAGACAGAATAAATAAGGAATCAAACTCTACGATAGTTCGGAAGCGAAGCAGTGCGCAGCGCGAAGAAGGAAGTAAGGTGTCAAAAAAGAGCTCGAGGATGGTATAAAAAGGCCCAGTAACGGCTCGGTTCGATTCAAAAGTCGAGACATTATGGAAATTAAGGGCAGAATCAAAACATACACATTCAAGGAGAATCATAGGATTAATTAGCCATATTTAATCCAAATCTTGTATGAATAGAAGGAAAAGGCCGTCACTCAGGGGGGCTGCGGGGGAAAACATTGTAACGATACACACAAATAATAGACAAATTTCTTTCTATTTTACACAATAAAAAGCTTTCTATTTAGCCAAATATTTTCAGTATTTAGGGTGTTAAATCCATCACCAACACCTGCTGAAAAAATTTCATGGCGAATTGAGATCATCATTGTTGAGTCAAGTTTGGATATAACATAATAACCAATGTTTATTTCATAATCGGGTGGTTTCTCTATATTTAGACGAGATTGAATTTTTTTTTTTCTAAGCTCTATTTGTTTTTGAGTATTCCTCTTTAAATACCTAGTGGTATCGTCTATAGGTTAGTTTGTTTCAAACATATGTATTTTTTTCTCTTTGAGACTTTGATTAATGAGAATATTTGTGGAAAAAAAACCTGGATTAAACTGACATTTGGAAGGATTTGAGTTAAAACGATAAATCCTAAGTTATTAAAATATAAAATTTTAAATATTTTTTAAAATTCAGTGTTATTAGATTAGTAATAAAATATATAATCAAATCCACTGTTATTGAAAATATTTTAAAAATTGGATTTGAAAATTTTTATTGGAATTCAGGAAATTTCTTAGTTAAAAATACAAATATCAAAATCTCATGTTTTAAGCCGAGATTTTAGATAATTTTTCGACCAAAATTTATCAAAATTATCTCAAAACTCACTAAAACTCAAATCACTCCGAATTCTTCATCAATACAACCCCTAAATATTAAATCTTTCCAATCCTAGATTTCTTATCCCTTTGTGTAACACCAAATTTAGGGGGTGTCTTGAATGACAAATTTAGAGAGATTTGAATTTTAATTAGTTTTGAGTTGATTTGGTTAATTTTGGTGAATTGAGAATTTTGTTATTAAATTTTCTGAAATCTCACCTAAAACCATGAGATTTTGATATTTGTATATTTAACTAAAAAATCTCTTGAAATCTCACATAAAGCTTTTAAATCAATTCTTAAAATGTTTTGAATAACATTTTAAATTATTAATTCAATAACACTGCATTTTAAATAATATTTAAAAATTCATATTTCAATAAGACATGATTTGTTATTTTAACTCAAATATCTTTAATTTCTTAGTTCAATACACCCTTTTAAACTATCAACAAATATCCTAAACGACAAAACAAACCATGTTTTGAATCATTTTTTTAATTATATACTAAACAAATCCTCTTTATAAATTTCGTTAATATTTTTTATAAATTTTTGCATTAGAAAATCTACAAGCTTTATAAATGTTGTGTGCTCTAAAATATTCATTCAATCTTTGTTTTTTTTTCTAGGTAATATATATATATATATATTTTAGAGTTGCACATGATACTATCTAGATGATTTTCAAAGCAACCCCTAGAAACTATTTTCTTCGATGTAGTGGACCTTTTATTTATCTTATTCCAGTACAGACCCAGCCCTTGTTCGTTTCACTCTCTCGTTTCTTCCCCAAAATTCTCAATTTCTGGCGCTCCTAACCCTAGGGTTCCTCAATTCCTCAGCTTCAAGATCTGCCTTCAACAATTTGGTAAAACTATTATCTCCTTCACCACTAATTTCGTTAGGTATAACGAAATAAGCAATGATTTTTTATTTTGTCAAGTCAAAAATCCTCGTTTGAGCAATGCGAATGGTCAGTAAAAAACAAAAAGATAAGATTTTGCAAATGGTGCATAAGAGGAATTTAGGGGTTTTTTGGTCTGTGTAAATGAATTGCTACAAGGATTTAGAGGATGATAGAAGTCTGAAATTTTCCGTGATTCAACTGTATTTTTTTTTTAATAAAGTTTTGTCCCAATTTTATCTCTTTTACAAACTCTTTGTCTTTTAGTATATAAGCAACTTTTTTGTGATTGAATCATTTAAAACCTTCCTCTCTCTGGTAGAAAGGATGGATTTTTGGATTATCCTCTCTGGTAATTAGCTTGAAATAAGCTTGAAAACATATTAATTTGGATTAATTTTGACTGTGTTATGTGCTAATCTGGTCTCAAAACATGTGTGAATTGATTCTACAGTTTAGCTACATTGGCCATTACTCTGTGTTGCTATTGTACTAAGCTCTTTAAGCATTACCAAGTCTTACTTGAGCTCAAACTGATTGTGAATTCTTAGGGATTCTTAACATTTACTACAATGAACACTTGTGTGGTTTGGATTATCATCTCTTGCAATTAGCTTGAGAGAAGCGTGAGAACGCAGGTCCAGCACCGTATTAATTTGGATTAATTAAGAGTGTGTTATGTTCTAATCTGATGTTAAAACTTGTATGGATTGATTATACAATCTGGCCACGTTGGCCTTTACTGTGGTTTGGTACTGTACAAAGCTCTTTAAACAGTTACTGATTGTGAATTTTGTTTATATTTATGAATATGCGCGCTTAAGATTTACTACAATGAGCATTTTTGTTCTCTTTTATTGATCTATTTAGCCCATAGGACTACGCAGAATACGGTTCGCTTGTGTATCTGATGTAATATTTGTTTCTTCTGTTTTGAGTGCCTCAGGCCTTTGTGGGTATGGGGAAAGGTAAGCTTATATTGATTTGCCAATCTGGTGGCAAGTTTGTGAAAGATGATGATGGGACAATGACATATACTGGTGGAGAAGCAGAAGCTATTGATATTAATCATGAAACCTCTTTTGATGATTTTAAGCTAAAAATGGCGAAACTCTTGAACTTAGACTATAGCTCTTTGTCTCTCAAGTATTTTCTCCCCGGAAACAAAAGAACCCTTATCACCATGAAACAAGAGAAGGATATGAAAAGGATGTATGATTTTCATCTGAGCTCAGTCACTGCTGAAGTTTTTATTACAGGACAAGAAGGTTTCAAGTCTGAACCAGTTGTGTCACCTGGTAACAGGTATGACCTCTTATTTAACATTAGATGAGGTATCAGATTTGAAACATTTCAGAGATAACGTTTTCGATGTGATAATCCATGTTCGCTCACGTTTTCACATAACAACTGTTATTCTGTTGTTTCTTTCTTCAAACCATTTGTTTACTACAAAACTGATATATATATACCATTAGGTAGATAACTTTGTTAGTGTTATTGTTTTCAATATCTACAGAACACCAAAGTGTATCATTACAGTCACATTCTCCTACAGATAATTTAGGTGACCTGTGTTGTAAAGGCAGTTGTTGATCATTAGTTTGGCTAATCTAGTTTTCGTCTTGTCGCTTCTGATCTAAATGGAAGAGAATTAGACATTCTGTTCTCGAGAATAAAAATTGTAATTGTCTGTAGCATATGATCCAGTCGTTACGCTGGGCTTGTGATCATGGTTGCATAATCTATTTCTGTATGTAATTTGCAGGCCAAATAATATAACAGTTGGAACAGAAACTACAGATGTGGGGTATGAGAATGTAGCCAATGTACCTATCCAAGTTGCTACAGAAACTCCTGTAGAAAACGGCCTTGTTGATGTTAATTTGAGAACTAGAAAGGTCGCCCCCAGAATTACTTCTGAATCGAGTGACCTTATTGACATTCCCGTAACAATATCCGACAATCCAGCACTAGCTGCCAAATCAACCTCAAGAAAATCCAAGAAGAAAGGGAAGAAGAGTCTTGTTTCCAATAACTCTAAACTGACTCCCAAAAGTTCCAAAGTCATAGGTACCAAAAGCTCCTCTCCAATGTCTCTAAGTGTTGTGTGTGGTGTGACAACTAGTTCCCCTAAAAGTGCTAGTAAACGAAGACGTGTGATGGACGAACTCAGCATTTTGCTCCAGGATGAAAACATCGGGGATACAAGGAGAAGATCCTTAAGAAACAGGGGAGAAATTCGAAAGCCTGTAATAGAAACGGATGATGATGATGAATATGTCAATAGTGGCGAAGATGATGCTGATGATGTCGCTGATGACAAAGACTATCTGCAGAATATTGAGACCTATTACCCTGAAACTGAGGATCTTGACTCTGAGCGCGAGGTTAATTATTCTATCTCTGATGTTAACGATGGTTCTGTAGAGAGCTTGGTAGCATCATGGAAACGTTGCATTACTGGTGTGGGCCAAGGATTTGAGAGTGTTGTTGAATTTCGTGATGCACTGCAGAAATATGCGGTTGCTTGTCGTTTTGGGTACAGATTAAGGAAGAATGAATCAAATCGTGCGTGTGGGGTTTGTTTAGTTGGTGGTTGTCCTTGGAAGATTTATGCATCATGGGTACCATCCGAGAGCGTGTTTAGGATAAAAAAGTTTAACAGAAGGCATACATGCGCGGGCGAATCTTGGAAATCTGCTCATCCAAAAAAGAATTGGGTGGTGAGTATCATCAAGGAGAGGTTGCAGGAGAATCCGAATCAGAAGACTAAGAACATTGCTGAGTCGATTTTTCAAGATTTTGGTATTGAGCTCAGTTATTGCACTATAAGACGAGGCATTGATGAAGCCAAAGGAGGACTTCATACATCATTCAAAGAGTCATATAAGCATTTGCCTCATTTTGTTAATAAGGTAATTGAGACAAACCCTGGAAGTATGGTTGATCTTGTGGTCGGTGAGGACAGAAGGTTTCGGCGGCTTTTTCTGTCCTTCAAATCTTGTATACAAGGCTTTCAAACTGGTTGCCGTCCGCTTCTTTTCCTTGATGCCATTCCGTTTAAGTCTAGGTACCATGAGGTTTTGTTAATAGCTTCTGCCTTGGATGGAGATGATGGCGTACTTCCTGTGGCATTTGCCCTTTTGGATATGGAAACTGATGAAACATGGCGTTGGTTTCTGGAACAATTAAAAGTAGCTGTGCCAAGTCTGCGAGCCCTTACCTTTGTTTCTGACCGAGAGAAAGGACTAGAGAGTTCTGTGTTGGAGATTTTCGAGAATGCCCATCATGGTTATTCGATACATTACTTGATGGAGGATTTTATGAGAAGCCTGAGAGGTCCGTTTCTTGGGGACGGAAAGCCATCCTTATCGTACTATCTACTGGCTGCAGCACGTGCTGATCGACTTGATGGGTTTAAGGTTTACACCGAGCAAATAAAACGAGTGTCTCCTAGAGCTTATGATTGGGTAATGCAGATTGAACCAAAGCACTGGGCTAGTGCCTTGTTTGAAGGTGAACCATACAGCCATATTACGTCAGATGTGGGAGAGATCTACTCGAAGTGGATTGAAGAAATTCAGGAAACTTCCATCGTCCAGAAGCTCGTGGCATTTTTTAGTAAAATTGTGGAGTTGGTAAACAGTAGCCAGGTGAAGTCAAAAGAATGGTTCAGCCAACTAGTGCCGTCTAAGGAAGAAAATCTAGTGGAAGAATGCAAGAAAGCAAGCATGCTGAAAGTTTTCTTTTGTTCGGATACACTTTTCGAGGTTCATGACGGGTCTGTTCAACTCGTGGATGTCAGGAACCAAACCTGCAGCTGTTTCGGGTGGAAGCCCACAGGTCTTCCTTGCCAGCACGCGATTGCTGTCCTAAACACAAAAGGAAGAAATCTATACGACTATTGTTCAAGTTTCTTAACAGTTGAGAGTTACCGTTCAACGTATTCAGAAGCTCTAGGAGCAGTTGCGATTGACTTAACTTTGATGGAGAATGAAGGTAGCAATAAGGAAGAGGATGAACAAGTACTTCCGCCTCTGTTTTCCCGAGTTCAGGGAGTGGAGAAGAGAATCAAAGACAGGAAAAGAGGACGATCCGTGTGCTGTACAAAGTGTGGAGGAGTAGGACATAACAAGGCTACTTGCAAGGAAGATTTGACCATCTCTTCTTAGCTTGCTTCTGCTCATTACATTTGTACAGAGGTTTGCATCGTTTCTCATAGCTTTTGTATGAGCCGCAAGAACATCTGTGTGAGGATCTCGCTCGCTTGCTTTCTCGTCTCTCTCTTAGTGTATAAATTAATAAAACTCAAAGTGTTCTGCTTTTGTGGTTAAGTATTGCCTTTGGATACAATATCAGTTTTTGGTCTTTCTAACAGTTATTTGGCTACTGCCTAATTTTCAATCACCTCTCTGAATCATTTGCTGTGGCCAAACCGCGGTAACAGTCCGGTAGCTAGCATTTGTAATTTATACATTGTAGCCTCGTACGCACTCGGACTCTGCCGATGACTACAAGACAGAGTTAATTCATTTGCTTATTCATTCTCGCAATGTAAGCGCACCCGAGTTTGTTCATTCGGTATTCTACGAAGCTTCAAACGCACAAGCCTAACTTCAGCTACGATGTCAAGCTTGTACTTGTGTGTGAGAAGAAATAATAATGGGTTAACTGTAACAATCCATCTCAAGTTTACCAATTCAAAC
>VBRH01001543.1:3735-21095 GCA_014578085.1 Cardamine resedifolia
GGTGAGAGATACAACATATTTATAGCTAAACAAGAGGTATACAACCCTAAAATCGGAGCCTAAGGAGGAGCCTCTCATTTGAATTCAAATGTGAGTGGAGAAAAATATTTTCCGGATTTGAAAGGTTGTAGCCGCTGGGGTCTGTGTCGATCGATACTGATGGGTATCGATTGACACTGATGGTCACGCTGGAGTGTGTCGAGCGATACTCCTCAGTATCGCTCGACACTGATGGTCACGGATGGTTACGCTGAGCTTATGTCGAGCGATACCGATGAGTATCGGTCGACACTGATGCCCAGATCAATAATTCCTAAGCTTTTCCACAACTCAAAAGGGCTACAAGTGTTATCACCGAGAGGTTAAGGATAGATAGGTTTGTGCTGGACTCGATTAACAAGCACCCAAAGGTGAAAATGGATTGAGTGTCGCCATAAGTGGTTGCGGAAAAGGCACTTGATAAGACTAAGAGCTTTGAGATCAAATCACACGAAAACGAAAGCAATGATCTTTATTTTGAAAGAGATTTTTGATAAAAAGATAGATAAGTTTTACATCAGATCTCAAGAGAATATAAAGAGGAAGAAGGCGGAGAGGGCAAGAGAAAAAAGAAGAAGAAGTCACCGAGTTTCGAGACATGCCTCGAGAACTCGCACATTCAAAGCACAAACAGCTAAGAAACAAATTCAAATTTGAAAATCAGATTGAACTAAGATGGGCCAAGAAATGGAAAAAGAAGCTCGGGCCTTGTAGTGGATCAGACTCAACAAATGGCAAATGAAACATGAAGTCCATTGCATCTCATTAAAAACCTTTCCTGGAAAACCAAATGGGAAAAACCGCGGAGAAGGGAAAAAGAGTGTGCATGGCCTTCATGGCCATTTGTCGAGTTTCTTGGGCGTGTATCTCAACCAATGTTGCCTTGATACCATCCTCTAAGCTCAAGTGATACGAGAGTGCTGACACCATTTGTGGTGACACTCTAAATGTCGGATGATGACTTCTTGTCCGGAACCATGTTTTGCCTTCAATGTGTGCTTCCTTTCCTCCACTAGCTCCATCCTTGTGTATTGCAAAGACAATGTAGCCAACCCAATGTTCTTCTTCTTGGAAGGCTTCTAGGATCGCATCATCCTCCCCGAGTTAAAAAAGATTTGTCCTCAAATCTGTTTTATAAAACACAAACAACACCAAGTTAGAATCATAACATATTGAAAACTTACCTTGGCGATTAATTCGAGAATGAGGATTGTCTTCACTCTTCTTGAGAGGTTCAGCATCGTAGTTGCTAACTTTCAGTGCTTTGGATAGAACATCCAATTCCCTTTGTCCATTCATAGTCTCGCAACTTACATTGTCGATGAAAGCATTCCCTTAGATCTTTGCTTTGTATCATGGAAGTAGTCACCAATAGAAACTCCTTCTCTCATGCTCTCATTAGTTGAGTTTCTGTTCTTCAATTCGAACATTTGTTCATTGCAAGCCTTAGGATCTCTCCTTGTTGTTAACCTATCAAAACAATAGGTAAAATCGTTGTTAGAAGACAACATATCCTCAACCGAACCAGGTTGTACTATCATCGGTTTAAAGCCGTGAGAAATTATTTTAAAATTTCTAATAAATCCTGGTAAGTCCGGAATGTCCTTGGCATGAACTCGTATGCTGGTCCCGGTCTGGTCTTCACTCATATCTTCAAAAATATACAACGTCTTCTCGCCATCATACGCAAAGTATTTGACACTTGTTGCGGATTGTACTTCCTTGAAGATGCTGCTTTGTTCGACCTTTGCTTTGAGATAACCACTTCTTTCATTACAGTGTGGCTCTATTTTACGATGATGTCTCTCTTGTGTTGCTTGTCCTTGATCCTTAGTAAATTCCTGAAAATGTTGTAAAGATCACACGGCGGCGCCGGTGCATATTTAGAAGCATACAACATTTTATTCGATTTAAAAAAATACTTAGGATCATACGGATCATCATAATAAGTTTTTCCAGCTATAGCAAAGAGACTAGTCTTCTTACCTTGCCCATTTTTACCTTTCATTTGCAATTGATCAAGATATACCTCATGAGGCGTCATGGGAACAAGGGTGGTATTTTGGCCTTTGTATTCGAAGGTGTGCCGGTTTGTGTAGCCGTCATGTGTGACCATACGATCAGATTGTCATGGTTTCCCCAGTAGGATATGTCCTGCTTCCATAGGCAATACATCACATAAGATTTCATCTTCATACTTCCAAATGATTATCGACACTTCCACTTGATGTTTAACCTTCATCTCGCCTTGTTCATTGATCCATTGGAGATCATACGGCCTAAGATGCTTCTTCACCTCCAATCCCAGCTTCTTAACCATGACCTCACTTGCTACATTAGTATAGCTCCCACCATCAATGATAAGGCTACACACTTTGCCTTTGATGAGACATCGCGTGTGGAACAAGTTATCTCTTTGCGCTTGATCTTCGGTTTTAGTCTTGATGCTCAGCGTCCTCATGGCCACAAGTAACTCTCCCTGAGCTGGTAACTCCACTGAAACATCCTCAACAAACTTAGGATCAGCCGGCTCTTCTTCGGACTCGTACTCCCCATCATCTTTCAACACCATAAGGCGTGTTGTTGGTGCATTCGTTGGCATAATGTCCTATGCCTTGACATTTATAGCACTTGATGTTACTCGTCCTTGCCTCAACTTTTCCTTTGTCTCCTTGTCTTGCCACAAAAGGTTTAGCTTCCAATCTCGTGGTGTTAAAGAGGTTGCTTGGTCCTTGTTCTCGCGGCTTCTCTTCTCTAGCATAGTTGCTCCTAGTGTAGTGGTTATTTCCGGATCCATGACTTGGCCGTGTAGAGCTTCTCCTCTTGAGTTGTTGTTCTATTAGGATACCTTGGTGTAACATTTCTTGAAGATCAAAATGGTGCTGCATCTCCAACTTTTCTTGAATCTTCCATTGCAACACACCAAGGAACCTAGACATAGTTGCTTCTCGGTCTTCACGCACATTGGCTTTGATCATCAAAGCCTCCAGTTCTTGATAATAATCTTCCACGGTCTTGCTTCCTTGTGTTAGCCTCCTAAGTTGGTTGTGCAACTCTCGGTAATAGTAGCTTGGCACAAACCTCTTCCGCATGATGGTCTTCATTTTGATCCAAGTTTCAACCGAAAACTCTTGGTTTCTTCTTCTTGATGTCACGAGTTGATCCCACCATTCAAAGCGTAGTCAGTGTACTCCGTAGTCGCCACTTTCACCTTATGAGCTTATGTATAAAATTGATAGTCAAAGACCATCTCGATCTTTTTCTCCCACTCCAAGTATGCGTCGGGATCGTTCTTTCCTTGGAACTGTGGTATACGAAGCTTGAGACTCCCAAAACTATATTGTTGCTGAATCCTCTCACATCCTCCGTGTCTTGATATCCTTTGGCTGCTACGAGAAGAGCCACTGTAATACTCTTCAGCTCCGATGTCCCTTGGTCTTCACGACAAGTTTCTTGGCACTTCTCTCTTCATTTCACCTTTGATCCAACCTCTGTCGATTGATATTGTGCTCAAGAAACACAGGTACGAGTTCTTCACGGAGAGAACCGATCTTCTCAATCAACATCTGCTCCATTTTCTTCGTGAGGGCTTTAATCAACAACTTGTTGTTGTTTCGACTTGATTCGCTATGATCAGACACCATCTTCCTGCAAAATCAAACAACAACAACACCCAGTAAAAAGTTCTAAGAGAAATAATCACGATCAAATACTCAGAACACAAAAATGACTTCTCAACTACCAAATAACTCAGATCGCGACAGACAACAGAAATCACGATACGTTAAATAAATCGATCTTGAAATATTATCAAAACTATTCCTAAAATTCATATTAAATTTTAACAAATAATAGACTCATCCTAGGTTCATATGCAAGTGATTTCAAAATTTAATGACAAGCCAATAGTTTACAAAAATTGAAACAAGATCGGATAAAACTACTCAACTTCTCGATGGTGCTCTGATACCACTGATGCGATTCTCCTTGCAGAATCACGACCCAAAATCATCACCGAGAGGTTAAAGATGGATACGTTTGTTCTGGACTCGATTACAAAGCACCTAGAGGTGAAAATGGATTGAGTGTCGCCACAAGTGGTTGCGAAAATGCCACTCGATAAGACTAAGAGCTTCGAGATCGAATCACGTGAAAACGAAAGCAATGATCTATATTTTGAAAGAGATTTTTGATAAAAAGATAGATAAGTTTCACATCAGATTGCAAGAGAATAGAAAAAGGATGAAGGCGGAGAGGGCAAGAGAAGGAAGAAGAAGAAGTCACCGAGTTTCGAGACATGCCTCGAGAACTTGCACATTCAAAGCACAAATAACTAAGAAACAAATTCAAATTTGAAAATCAGATTAAACTAAGATGGGCCACGAAATGGAAAAATAAGCTCGGGCCTTGTAGTGCATCGAACTCAACAAATGGCAAATAAAACATGAAATCCAATGCACCTCATTAAAAAGCTTTCCCGGAAAACCCAATGGGAAAAACTGCGGAGAAGGGCAAAAGAGTGTGCATGACCTTCATGGCCATTTGTCGATTTCCTTGGGCGTGTATCTCAACCAATGTGGCCTTGATACCATCCTCTAACCTCAAGTGATCCAAGAGTGCTGGCACCATTTGTGGTGACACTCTAAATGTCGGATGATAACTTCTTGTCCGGAACCATGTTTTGCCTTCAACGTGTGCTTCCTTTGCTCCACTAGCTCCACCCTTGTGTATTGCAAAGACAATGTAACCAACCCAATGTTCTTCTTCTTCGAAGGCTTCTAGGATCGCATCAGATTGGAAGGAAGTAAAAGACTTATAACACTCACCATCCGATTGTGCCACAAGTTTGAGATTCCTTCTTGATCATCTCGACAATCAAACTACACAAAAGTCAAGGGATTCGGAAGGAACAAAGGACATGGATAATACTCAGCCATTGCGTAGTCAAAATGAGGGCTACAATCAATGCCAAGAACAAAAGGAAGCAGCTGATCAAAGAAGATATCGATCGCTCGGTGACGAGATCGATCGTTCCCAAATACCGTGATGATCCAGATCGATGATCCTCCTTCACCACTCAGGCTTAATGTAAGACTCTGTTCATACTACAACAATCAGGCCATATCTCATCCAATTCAATCGATATGTTCACTTGACCTTTTGCCTACCGATCATCAAGCGTTTCTTGGCAAGATTAAGCTAGACCGGATACCTGAAAGCTATGAGGAGGCTATGGATAGAAAGGAATGGGTGGATGCGGTTAGTGACGAAATTACGGCTATGAGCCGCAATCACACATGAGATGAAGCAGACCTTCCACCCGGGAAATGAGCGGTTAGCTCCAAGTGGGTCTTCACAATCAAATACTTGAGCAATGAAGATATTGAACGGTACAAAGCTCGATTGGTCGCATGTGGATTCACTCAGACTTATAGCGAAGATTACATGGACACCTTTGCCCCTGTAGCTAAGCTCCACACGGTAAGAGTTATGCTTTCTTTGGGTACTAATCTCTCTTGGGAGTTGTGGTAGATGGATGTCAAGAATGCTTTTCTACAAGGTGAATTAGAAGAAGAAGTGTACATGACCCTTCTACCTGGCTTTCAAGGGTCTATTGCTCTGGGAAAGGTTCTACGTCTTAGAAAAGCTATCTATGCGTTGAAGCAATTACCGAGAGCTTGGTACCACAAGTTGAGTACCACACTCAAGAATCGAGGCTTCACAAGATCCGAAGCCGATCACACTTTGTTCACACTACAAAGCCCCCAAGGTATCATTGTGGTTCTCATCTATGTAGATGATCTTATCATCTCCGGTGATGATAAGGAAGGTATCCAATCAACCAAAATATATCTTAAAGCTTCATTTGATATTAAAGACCTTGGGGAATTAACACTACAAAAAAGTGGCATTGATAGCACTTTAAAATAGGACGATTTCGCCAAGTGCTATTTAAGAGGATGTGCTGGGATGAAATACTCTTTTATAGCATTTTGAAAATGCTAAGCTAAAATTTCATTGAGCGGGAGAAAAAAGTGACATTCAGAACGCGAAACACTTAGAAATATTTTGGGTTTGGAGAAAAATTTCCCCAAACTTTTTTTTGTCACCTCTCTTTCTCTTTTACTAAAACACAATCCCTTGAAGAAAACAAAAACACAAAATTCATTCCTCTCTTCTTTCTCTTTCTCTCTCTCTCTCATCTCTGGTTTCTTTCTTCGCTCCTCCTCTCATCGAGATAGAAATTGAGATTGATCGATCCAATTTCCCAGCAATCCCATCAAAAAATCCTTCATACCTAATGTTCTTCTTCTCACCAATCGAAATCAGACACATTTCAGTAGATCCAGTGAGCAAATTTCAGTTGAACTCGACAAATTTGCATCTGAAATTCATCTTCAGTCCACGGGTTTACTGTTTCGTAGCATGCGAAGGAAGGATTTGGGGTACAATTTTCAGCGGTGGTGAACTTGGCAACATGTTAGACATGCTGGCCAATTAAATGACGAGTATAAAGGAATTTGGTTCTCTGGATCCACTCCCAAGTACTCGTTTCTCTTATGGCTCACCAGCCTCAACCGTCTAACCACGGGTGATCGGATGTCGGCATAGAGCACGGGTGTGGCTCCGTCTTGTGTCTTCTACAATCATCCTATGGAAACTTGGGATCATTTGTTTTTAGCTGTCGGTTCACCTCGCACATCTAGGAGATTCTAGTCAAAGGTCTTCTTTTACGCCAATACACTACGGGCTTTCGTCAGCTACTCTCGCTCGTGTCAGGTACATTATTCAAAGCGTATACAAAATTTATTCTCTGTTATGTGCTTCAGGCTGCTATCCATACTCTATGGATGGACGTAATAGGCGACGACATGGCGAGCTTCCTCGACCTTATGGCCAGCTTGTTACTTTCATTGATTGTGCTGTCCGTAATAGAATACCATCTCTCAAATACTTTTTTTTTTTTTTATGTGTAGACACATTACAGAACACAAGTTAAAACAAAAAAATTGTAACCTCTTACGAGTCAATCACTGCAACTACAAGTACCTAATGGTGATGGATTCTTCTGGCTTACGAATAAGTTGATCCCATAAGCATCTTCCATGTCCTTGTAAATGCTCACCAAGCAATCCATATAAGGAGCATTTCAAATCTCTAAAACATTACATAATTATCAAAAATAAGAAAGGCAATGAGATCAATTTTAAAATCATGGGAACTACCTCTATGATGGTATGAGATTTTACATAGTTGACGAATAGCATTCATTATCATTGGTTTCAAAATACATTCACTGTAATCAATATAAGACATACATGTGTTAATACTTAAATATATTTTATCATAAGGAAAGTTCTTACTTGCAAAATACATGGTTGCATGAAAGTGAAACTGCAGAATTGAATAGACTCAAGCTGCAATTACACGAATTGAATTTGTTAGGCCTCTAAATGTGAAGACAACAATATAGCCTAAGAATAATAATCACATAGAGACAGCTTTACCAAATAGGGCAATTGAGTTCTCTTCTCATTCTCTCCAAGTGACTTGTGTCCCACATTAGACAAATCTTCAATACAACAATCGAACTCAATGAGACTAAACTTGATAAACTAAATCCTTTTAAGCAATTGACAATGTAGAATTCAGTCCATATTTGGTGTTTTTCTTCATTGATTTTGATATAAAACCATCTTCATAATTCAACTCAATGAGACAAAATTGTTGATATAAAACCATCTCCAACTCACAAGATACACTACGAATCTCAGAATAATCTACTTAAAGACCAAGTTCCAAACATAAAGAATTAGACAAGCAAACTAGAGAACCAACTTCAAGACAAGAAACCCACTTAGGCATTTAATCGAACATGTGGTGGGCACCGAATATGAGAAGCTATTCACAGAGGTCAAAACATCTAAAACAAATTCAGACTACAAAGGAGAAGCACCAAATATGAGCTTATTCTCTTCCCAAACCAAAACCTAGCTAATTAGTTTCCCTAAGCGAAAAATAAATCCTAGAAGAAGAGTTGATTCATGGAAGAAGGACTTAGAGAAGAGTACCAAATGAGATAGAGACTCGAGGGGTAGAGAGATCGATTGTGGAGGAAGGAGTTTGAGAGTAATCGATTGAATGAGGATTTAGAGAGTATAGATATCGATTGCGGATCTAAGAGATTTTTAGGTTCTTGGTGTTCTTCGCTAAAAGGTGGGTGAAAAGGGAAAAATGACTAAGTGTTTCATCTCCAGCAATTATTTGGCTACTTAAGTGAAAATTAGGGTTAAGTGTTGGCGGAATTAAGTGATTTTAGCTTTCCGCTTAGGGATTTTCTATTTTAGCGTTTTAAAAATGCTATTATATTGTTGCCACTTATTTTTGTAGTGAGTGAATGTTCGACAGACGTGCATCAGACGTGTAGTGAACGCGCAACAGACATGTAGTGAATGTTCGACAGACACGTGGCAGACGTATAGTAAATCGTTTGGCAGACGGCTGACAGCGGGTCACCAAACGAGTACTGAACGAAATACTGATACCAGATGATATAGGCACAAAACCTTGGAGGAGCTGAGGATAGTGATGGGGCTGAGCAGCTGGTGGTAACACGCTCTCTGCTTGACAAGAGATAGAGTGAAGTGGATCGAGATGAGGCTAGTTCAAATGGTGGTGCACGCTCTTTGAATCAGCAACTAAATGGAGTGAATATTGAGAACAAGATTGATCAATAGACGCCACAAAGTTGATGAAGAAACTTTGATAAGTTTGAACTCGAGCTTCCAAGCGAATCACACACAAGAGAGACAAGAGCGGCTAGGGTTTTCTTTTCAAAGAAAATTTGTGGTTCTTTATTCATAGGTTAAATTTTACAAGCTGAGAAGGAGCTTTATAAATAGCTCAGCAGCTGGTGGCTTCTTTAGCCTAAAATTACAAATAAGGAAAGTGTAAAAACGACAGACTCTTCTATACTTGAAACTATAAAAGCTGGGACTAAACTACTTGAAAATAAAAAGGAAAAAACCCTGCAAAACAACATAAGAAACTCATGAATATAAAGAGTAATTCAACCACTCACCTTGCATAATTCATGGCTCTTTTAGACACTCTTGAAGCTGCTGGAAAGAGTTGATTCTTGGTGTCATTGAAAAACTGGCAAAAAGGAAACTGTGGGAGACTTGTGTTGTACGCAATAAACTTCTTGCGAAATCTTTGTTTGGCTTGACTTCTTGATATCTTGTGGAGGTTGTAGAGCTAGTATTGATGTCCTCATCATTCCTTCTCCCTTGAAAAGGTTTCGACCTCGAAACTGATTCATCTCCATTTTTGTTTTGGCTCGGCTTCGGCTTGTATGTTGCATCTGGTGGTTTTTCTTTGATCCTTTTGAAGCAACTGACGCCTTGGGGCTTCTTATGGTCCTTTACAGGTGACTTGAGTCGTTTGCCTCATACTCCAGTTTTTTTTTGTTTTCTCGTATTCTTCAAGGATTCTCTAAAATCTGGATTTGACACTTTTGACAAAGATAAGCGCATTATATTCATGTGGTGGGACAATGAGCTTCAGGAACAGAGATACTTATCTTGGTGTGTACAAGTTCAATGTCTCTGCTCTTACTATAATTGATGGTGTCCATCCACGGTACAGAGCCTGATGTAGATGTTTAGGAACTCCTCTAAACTGATGCTGCCCTAGCAGATTTTCTACTTTGTTTTTCCCATGTCCTGAATCAAAGTAAGAAGATTTATAACCAGATGGTGGTTTTATGTATAGAGACTTACCTTGCTGGTACTTGTATTTTGGTTTGAACATAAGCGATGCATCTGGTGGTTCATCTTTGAACATCAAAGAAGCTTTGACTACTTTTGAAACAACCGCACCCTTTTTTTTTTATTTTTTTAATAAATATTAAAATTCCCATAAATAATAACATCAATTAACAATTCATAGAAAATTCCAATAAAATAATTAAACTCAACAAAAATCAATTCATCCTAATTTAAACAATTATCAAGTGAAACTCACAAAAAACTCCTCAACTTTGGTTTCATCCATTTTTAAACTCTCAACTATTTTCTTAGTAAGAAATCCCCTCAACTATGATTTGTTAATAGATTTGACCTTCCGTAAAATTTTCTGTCTACGGTGATGAAATGTTGTTTTCAATGACATAAACGTCAAGGCGTATGTATTTTTAATAGAAAAAACAAAATTTTTAATGAAAAAACATTATGAAGTGCAAGTAAAAATCTTGAATTGGAAATTTAGGGTTTTGGTTTTGTGATTTTATTGAGGATTTTCAATGATTTAGTTTAGGGTTAGAAGCTGTAAAAAAATAAAAGACACAAAATAACAATTCAAGCTGTTGAACATATTTTATTTCAAGAAACCGACAAAACTAAATCCAGCAATATTGTTTAACAAAAAGAAAACTAATAGTCCTAAGAGGTATCACGAGTTGCAACACAAGAAACTACAAATATCCTAATGTAGACACTATCCAAACATTAAATTTGAAGAAAATATTATGCTGGCTGAGAGGTATAGTTTTCTTCAGCCACAGTCTTGTGCTTTTTCTTTGGTCTTGCTTAAGATTTTTTTTGGTGGTTTTGGTACTGCTTTACGTTTGCATGAGCGTCTGTTGCGTCCAACTTGTTGACAGTTTTCGCTAGTCTGCAAATGCAAAACAAAACAGTAAAGTAAAGAACTTAAAATGAAAGATATTTCTTAACTATTTGTTATTCGGTCTACCATTTGAACTTTTTCATGTGCAGAAATAACTTTAGATGGAAGTGTTAGAATATGCGAAAATAGAATATAGAGAGATTGAGAGAGAGTAGTATGAAGAACATAAAGAACTAGTAACTTAGAGAGAATATATAAGAAGAATACTTCATTGATATCACTTAATGGTGAGTTATACAACATATTTAGAGCACAATAAGAGCTAAACAACCCTGAAATCGGAGCCTAAGGAGGAGCCTCACATTTGAATTCAAATGTGAGTGGATAAGAACATTTTCCGAATTTATGGGAGTGCAGCCGCTGGGACTTGGATCGATCGATCTGGGTTGGATAGATCGATCTGGACTGGATCGATCGATCTAATAACTTACGCAAACTTGGATCGATCGATCTGTGTCCCAGATCAATACTCCCCATCAAATTCCTTGACCCGGGCTTCCTTTGATATATCTAAGGATCCTTTCCACCATGCTCCAATGATACTTTGTTGGCTCTTTCATGTGTTGACTAACCTGATTTACATCAAAGCAAAGATCAGATCTAGTAATTGTTAGGTAGATTAACTTACCTACAAGACGGCGGTATTGGGCCGGATCCTCATATAGTTTGTCCTCCTTTTCTTCTTCTTCGTTCTCCCCCTTTCGCTTGACCTTGTAGCCATCGATAAGTGGGGTCTTGGCTGGTTTCGCTCCAAGTTTCCTTGTCTCATTCAAAAGATCAAGTTTGTAATTCCGCTGTGAAAGAAATAAGCCGCTAGAAGAACGACAAACTTCAATCCCGAGGAAGTACTTTAGTTCCCCGAGGTCTTTAATATCAAAAGCTAAGTTAAGGTAGGTTTTGGTTGATTGAATACCTTCCTTATCATCGCCAGAGATGATAAGGTAATCCACATAGATGAGTACCACGATGATACCTTGGGGGATGTGAAGTGTGAACAAGGTATGATCGGCTTCAGAATGCTTGAAGCCCCGATTCTTTAGTGTTGAGCTTAGCTTGTGGTACCAAGCTCTTGGGGATTACTTTAATCCATAGATAGCCTTGCGTAACCTTTCTGGGAGCAATGGACTCTTCAAGACCGGGTGGAGGAGTCATGT
Source organism: Cardamine resedifolia (assembly GCA_014578085.1). Lineage (NCBI taxonomy): Eukaryota > Viridiplantae > Streptophyta > Magnoliopsida > Brassicales > Brassicaceae > Cardamine > Cardamine resedifolia. The sequence continues at coordinate 15,615 of VBRH01001543.1, forward strand.
ATACTTCTTCCTCCAATTCTCCTTGGAGAAATGCATTCTTGACGTCCATCTGTCACAACTCCCAAGAGAGATTAGTAGCCAAAGAAAGTACTACCCTTACCGTGTGGAGGTTGGCCACGGGAGCGAAGGTGTCCCGTGTAATCTTCTCCATAGGTTTGGGTGAATCCTCTTGCCACTAAGCGAGCTTTGTACTGTTCAATGTCTCCATTGCTCAAATATTTGATAGTGAAGACCCACTTGTAGCTAACTGCTCTTTTCATCCCATGTGTGATTGCGGCTCATAGCTCCAACTTCATCATCAACTGCATCCATCCATTCCTTTCTTTCCTTAGCTTCCTCATAGCTTTGAGGTACGTGGTCTAGTTCAATCTTGCCGAGAAACGCTTTATGATCGGTAGGTAAAAGGTCAAGTGAACATACGGATTGAATTAGGTGAGCTACGGCCTGATTATTGTAGTAATGTCAAAGCCGTGCACTACGCCTAAGTGGTGGTGGAGGATCCTCAGCCTCTCCTTCCTCATCCTCATTTTCAAGGACTGGCCTTGGGTCTGGATCCGGTATTGGATCGATCGATCTGTATGCTCACGGTATTTGGGAACGATCGATCTGGTTCTGGATCGATCGATCCTACATCTGATCGATCGTTCTGATGATGGAACGATCGTTCCTTCGTGGTATCATCCACGTCCTCTTGGCCTTTTTCTTGTTCTTGATCATGGCCCTTAGTTGGAATTCCTACTGTATGTGTGTCATTCCTTTCTTTTGTTCCTTCTTAAAAACTTGAACTTGGTGGAGCTTGGTTTCCGAGGTGATCGAGGAGAAACCTCAAGCTTGTGGCTCGATCGGATGATGAGTGGGCTAGGTCTTTTACTTCCTCCCAATCCTTCTTATCATAGTAACCTTGGTTCTCCAGAAACTTCACATCTCGAGACACATAGGTCCGATGGTTAATCGAATCGAAGCACTTGTACCCCTTTTGAGTTGTTGAATATCCTAGGAACATGCACTTAGTGCTCTTGGCATCTAGTTTATTCCGTTGTTCACCTGGTACTAAAAAAAAATAAACACACCCAAAGACTTGTAAGTGATCAATTGAAGGTTTTGTTTTGTTGAGTACCTCAAATGGTGATGAGTCCTTTAGGACTTTGGTTGGAGTCCGATTGATGAGGTAGCATGCGGCCATGACCGCATCCCCCCAAAATCTTCTAGGTACATTGGCGTGGAACATCATCGATCTTACAGCCTCTATGAGGTGTCGATTCTTCCTCTCCGCCACCCCATTTTGTTGTGGTGTATAGGGACAACGTTTTTGGTGCATAATGCCGTGCTTAGCTAGATGTTCTTTGAACCTATGGCTTATATATTCTCCTCCATTGTCGGACCTTAATACCTTAACCTTAGCATTGAATTGATTAGTCACATAGTTTTAGAAATTAAGAAACGCATCAAACACTCTATCCTTAGAAGGAAGCAATGTGATCCAAGTATATTTTGATTTTTCATCTACGAAAGTCACAAAATACTTGCTGTTATCTCTAGATATGCAAGGCGATGTCCAAACATCTGAGTGAACTAAATCAAAACAATTTTCATAAACAGTAGAAGATTTGGGAAACACTGTTTTACAATGTTTACCAAGGATACATGCTTCACAACTAGAAGATTCAAAAGAAACATTAGGTAACATCAACTCAAGTGCTCGAGAATAAGGATGACCTTATCTAGCATGCCACACAACATTTGAATTAAGAGCAAAACAGGAAGTAAAGGAAAACAAAGTATTGATGCTTAGTGAAGAATTATCAAGAACATATAAATTTCCTTTTGTGTTCCCTTCTCCAAGTACTTTCCCGGTCTCAATATCCTGAAAATGCACACTATTAGGCCCAAATATTGTATAACAATTAAGATCATTAGTTGCCCTTCTAACCGATAAAACATTAGAAGTAAAACTAGGCATAAAGAATGCCTTAGAGGATTTATCAAATAATGTTAAATCTCCTACTCCTTTGATGGGAATCCTATCACCATTTGCTGTAATTACATTACCACTAGCTGGTTTTATATTGTTGATTGGATTTGGGTTACTAATCATATGATGAGACGTACCCGAATCTATAATAAGAGATTTACTTGGTTTGTTAGCAAAGAAAGTGGTACCGGATTCTTTTAATGAGGCAACGGATCGAATGAGCTCCTCTATGTCAGATTTCCTCATAGCATCGTCTTGGGTGGATGAAGTCATAGTAGCCCCTCGTCCAAGCATGGCAGCAGCTTCATGAGCGAGGTTGGCCTTTGACTCCTTGTTTGGCCTGCCCGGCCTAAGGTGAGGATGAAGGCTCCAACACTAGTTTTTGGTGTGACCTCTCCTTTTACAATAGTCGCAGAATGATGGCTTCCTCTGCCCAGGTTTGTAGATTCCTTTGTTAGCCGTGAAGAGTTTGCCTTTTCCACTAAACAGACCTAAAGAGCCTTGTTCCTTTTGGACTTGTGAACACACGTCTTCAAGGCTAGCGAGCTTGTCAGCCCTTAGAAGGTGCTTGATAAGATCGTTGAAAGCCGGTTTTAATGTGAGCAGGAGGCTAAACACCTTGTCTTGTTCCCGCCTTTCATTTACAACCACCAGGTCCAAGGTACTTGGTCTTAACATGTCGAGCTCAGCCCATAGAGACCTAAACACTCCAAAGTGTTTAGTGAAATCCATGTCTTCTTGACTGAGGTTGTTGATGGCCTTCTTTATTTCAAACACTTGGGTCAGGTTTGAATCGTTTCCATACACGTTCTTGAGAGTCTTCCATAACTCATTTGCGGTTTCACAATATGAGTATGCTTCTAGAATTGAAGTCTCAAGCGAATTTTGGAGCATTGCAAGCACAACTTGATCTTCTTGAAACCATTTAGCTTCTTGAGCGAGAGCTGCGTCTATTTCTTCTTCTTTGGTGGTTTCGTTTCCACCTTCTTTGGTAGCTTTCTTCGGAGCGTGAGATGTTTCAACATGACTCCAAAGTCCGCGGCCACAAAGCGCGGTTTTGATGGTTCTTGACCATAACAAGAAGTTTCCTCCTTTGAGGATAACTCGAATTACCATTGGTCTTGAGTCTTCCATGGTTCAAAATTTTTTGAAACCTTTGGATAAGCTCTTTACCGATTTGTTTGGAGAGAATAGAGATTAGAGAAAGTGAGGACTAGAGATTAGGAGAGAATAGGATCAATGCTCTGATACCATGATAGAATATGCGGAAATAGAATATAGAGAGATTGAGAGAGAGTAGTATGAAGAACATGAAGAACTAGTAACTTAGAGAGAATAGATAAGAAGAATACTTCATTGATATCACTTAATGGTGAGTTATACAACATATTTATAGCACAATAAGAGCTAAACAACCCTGAAATCGGAGCCTCACATTTGAATTCAAATGTGAGTGGATAGGAACATTTTCTGGATTTAAGGGAGTGCAGTAAAACCAAAATCATAAAACTAATAAATAAAATAACCAACAAACCAACAAGTCTAGATCATCCCCTCTTCCTTGCCTTGATCCCACAGTCACACTTTTTCTTTTCAATGACAAGGAGATGCATAAATATTTCGATAAATACTTAGTGAGACAATCCCCATCTACATGTTGTACACACAAAAAATTAAAATATTTAATATAATTTAACACGAAAATACCGAATAAATCAACCATCTCAAGAAACACTCGATCTAGACCCACCAGAAATCGTAAACGGCCTATAATCATGAAAAACACATCAAATATCAAAAAAATTCATCTTGATCAGGCACGAAAAATTTTCCGATGAAAAACTGGATTTTTCTGCAACCTCGCGAGATGAATAAACTCTAAAACTCTCAACCGAAACCTAGGAAAAACACAAAGAACACACATTCAGCAACCTATGAAAATAAACATGGAAGACAAAAACACCACATCCCTCCACGTCTCCTATTGATTTGGGAGACTAAGATCAATCGATCCAATGTTGGATCAACCGATCCAATGTTACATAAAGAACCAGATCGATCGACCTCAGTCTGGATCGATCAATCCGATCTAGATCGATCGATCCAACCCAGATCGATCGATCCGAGTCCCAGCGGCTGCAACCCATTAAATCTAGAAAATGTTCCTCTCCACTCACATTTGAATTCAAATGTGAGGCTCCTCCATAGGCTCAGGGTTCCCTAGCTCTTGTTTTGCTATAAATATGTTGTATAACTAACCATAAGTTGATATCAAGAAGTATTCTTCTCACTTATTCTCTCTAAGTTACTAGTCTCTTATTCTTCATGTTCTTCATGTTATTCATTCTATTCTCACTCTCACACTCTCTATAATCTATTCCGCAAATTTTAACATGGTATCAGAGCTCTAGATCATATTCTTCATCTTATTTTTCGTCTATCCTCGTCCTTACAACTCTATACACAAATATTTTAGTTTAAACCATGGAAAACTATTTGTTGTGGCCTAGGATCACAAGAACAGTTCTTTGTGGTCGTGGTCTTTGCAGCCACATTGAAAAGAGTAAAACTTTCAAAGAAGCTACCAAAGAAGATGGAGAAGAAACCATCACGGAAGGAGAAGATGAGGCGGCTCTTGAGAAGGAAGCCAAGTGATTTCAAGAAGATCAAACCGTCCTTGCCATTCTCCAAAATTCTCTTGAAGTTTCAATACTTGATGCTTACTCCTATTGTGAGAATGCAAAGGAGTTGTGGGATACACTCAAGATTGTGTATCGAAACATGTCAAATTGGACAAGGGTGTTTGAAGTAAAGAAGGCCATCAATAACCTTAGCCAAGAAGGTATGGAGTTTACTAAACATTTTGGGTTGTTTAGATCTCTATGGGCTGAGCTTGATGCGAGATCAAGAGAGTTTTGAGCTTAAGAAGGAAGGATCGGAAAAGTTAGAGCTTTTGGTGTGAGCTAAGGGTAGAGAGGGAAGTCTTGCTTGAGCTTGGGGAGTCCATATAGAGCTAGATCCATCCTTTCTAAGGTGAGTTGGGACCAAAGGTTATCAATTAAGCTTGTGCGGGGGCTTTGGTAGTTGTTCCTCATTTTTGTTGAAATTGCCGATTTTGATAAGAGCTTAAAAGGGGTGTTTCAAAGCTTGTAACGGTTAAGGGAACCTTGGATTTATGGTTGTTATGCTTTGTTGAGCTTGATTGTGAAGTTTCATGGCTTGATTTGATGTTTTAGAATTTTGTGAAATTCTGGATCTAGTTTCAGCATTTTTGGCGAAGATGATGTGTGTTCTTGGTGTGAGCGGGTGCTCAGGGCTGAGCGGGTGCTCAGGGCTTAGTGGGTGCTCAGGGATAAGCGGGTGCTCATGGCTGAGTTGGGGCTCAGCTCCTAACTTATGGTATTGCTTTTTGTTGTTGGAGATTTAATTTGTGTTTAATTATTTCTTCAAGACATTGAGGTTGTTCGAGAGTTTGAGGACGTGTTCCAGCCATTGAGAGGGTTACCGCC